>CAHIKZ030005566.1:527500-537500 GCA_903632075.3 Acanthosepion pharaonis | reverse complement strand
ACCATGGCTGATGCTAACCTCTAGGAGAGTGATTAACTGCGTCTTCTCGGACAAATGTTTTCCACTAATATGAAGTGGAAAGATTATATCGAATCAACTGCGACGTCTGCTGCGACGAAAATTGGTTTCTTGTGTCGTACTAGGCAATCTTTCTCGCCAGAATCTATCTTATACATTTATAAGTTTACCATTCGTCCATGCTTTGAATACTGCAACTACATCTGGTCTGGTGCTCCTGCTATATATCTGCATAATACTATGAGTGCGTTCGTGCTTATGTAGTGCATCCGTCCGGCGCATAATGATTCAAGTTAATCTGATTTAAGAGAATAAGATCTAAAAATACGAACTGTTTATACCGTAAATATTTTTAATTTAACTTTCTTTAAAAAAAAACAATTTTTTTAAATTAAAATATTTTTAAATTAAAGACAGACACAAAGAGATCCCGCTTTGCTGTTTCGTTTAGTAGTTTGTAGCTTTCTTTAAACAAACAATATTTTAGATATTTAAAAAATATTTTTTAGTATACTTAAAGAATATTTTCAAATGAATATCATTTAAAAAATTTTTATGGCATATTAAAAATTATTTTTAAGTTAATCTGATTTAAAGTTTAAGTTTATCCCGAAAGTTCTCTTCTTATTAAATGCTGTAAACAGGCCATAAAATGTTAACGAATTGAAATATTTAACTGAATCATAATAAAATTAACTTTCATTTCAACGGAATGTTGAAATCAACTTCAATGTTTTATAGCCTGAACCGTCAGTGACACAACGGGCTACGGGCAGTCTAGTTCTTGATAAAATCCAAATAAGATTCTGCAATGTTATTAATTCTGACCATGCATCTCGGCTTCAGTCAGTTCCCTATCGCTGTAACGTAACCACCCTGTGCTTTTTCTACAAATACTTTCAATATGATTGTTCTGATGAACTTTCCTCTATGGTGCTAAGATTTTATGAATTTAATCGCAGTACTAGATTGGCGGCAAGGTCTCATTTTACAGTTGAAAATTACTAGATGTAACCGTAAGTTCTATGCTAACAGTTTCTTCTATAGCATTTCTCGTTTGTGGAAATCTCTTCCGGCTTCTTGCTTTCCAGTTAACTTTGATCTTCAAAAATTTAAATGCAATGTCAATCGTTATCTAATGTCTTCTTAATTCTTGTTCTTGTAATGTCCTCCCTCCTCTTAATAGTGTTTTTTTTTTTTTTTGGTGGGGGTCATATTCTCTAACACTGTGTAACCCTTTGCGTCTTAGTAGGCGTATTGCCTTGCTTGGGGTGAACTGATTTTAAAAAAATCTGATTATTAACAAGATATTTCCGTTACCACTTTTGTAATGCCGTGCCATTCAGGACATAGATGATCAACACTTTCCCCGGATACTTTTTTTCTTTTATCTTTGAACTACCATGCATTCGTGGGAAATATAGGGGGTGGTTTCCCATTACCCACTTCACAATGGTTGCTGGTCAGAGCTAGAGAGACAAGTCTACCCTACTATTTAATCCATAATTGATGAGGAGAAGAAACATATTCTTGCCTTTCCTTAAGTATTGGTACAAAATGGCCGTTCACGTTAGTCTAGGAAGCACTCCACCCAGCCATATCGTGCTATCACTGCATTGGCTCCATAAATAGCGATGGAGTCCAGTCTACCCAATTGTGCTAGATGACCGTTGACCCTAAAAGAAGGTCTATCCGCCCTTTGACAAATAATGTTTTTTTTTTTTTATTTATTTTTTTTTTTTTTCATATTACTGGGTGACTGGACACTCTCCTGACTTCGGAACTGACCAAGCAGCAGTTAGTAATGGATTACATTGTACCAGCAATACTCGGAGAGTGGACTGATATAAACAATTACGGAGACCAAATAGTGGATGTGAGTACAGTTAGGTTGTGTATAATGTGTTTCAGTATGAAGAGAATTTCTGAGCACGTTATGTTGGCTCTTGATGTTGACTATGTGTAAAAATGATGAATTATAACTAAAAACTTGCTTTAACATTGTATTTGCTCTCTATGAATCTGTTGTAGTCTCCGTATAAATAAACAGAGGGCGTTACATTCGGAGGCTCTTCTGACTATTAAAGTTATAAATAAAGCAACGTATACACCTCCAACAAGGTTTGGCCAACTGATTCTCTTCTTTGTCTAATTAGTGTTCGTAGCAGAACATTTCGGTTGATTCTTTCTTCAGCCTTACTCGGGTGCATTTCGCAAGAAATAAAAGAGGACCTTTCTTCTAGAAAATATTTTTACGGTATGCACTTCATAAATGCTGAAGAATGGAGCCACTGAAAAGTTCTTTTTTGTTGTTCGAACGATATGCAAGATGTTAATGACTCTCCACAACGTTTTACTATTTACAAATCCCCCTCTTTCTTTCTTTCTTTCTTTCTTTCTTTCTTTCTCTCTCTCTCTCTCTCTCTCCCTCTGTGTGTGTGTGTGTATGTGTTTCCAACAGATACTACACAAGCTTTTGTAGAATTCGTTTAATGGCAAAAAAAATGAAAGAAGAATGCAAAAGGCATTAAAATGTCTTTGATTAAGAAAATCTGAAAATATTATGACGTTTTCTGAAAGATGGTAAATGTTATTAGACTCAAAACATTTAATGTTCTCCAACAAAGTTCGTGTCGAAAATTTTAAAAATATCTCTTTTATTATAACTTAATGGAGCAAAGATTTGCCCAGTGAATAAAACACCAACAGAAACCAGTGGCTTCACTAGACGCAGAAAATCTATCCACGTACGCTGCAATGGATGAAACAATAAATATTATTCACAACTGCGTCTACAAATTCAACTCCACTCCCACCGATCACACATAATATTCTCCTTTTTTACGCCCACAATGTTACAATGATACAGGGTGTATCAAAAATACATTTACAAATTTTGGGGGCGTGTTACTCACACCAAAACAAGTCCATATAAACATATGTCTTCAAGTCCTTCGTTTTTGAGTTATTAAGTTTAAAGTTTACGGTAGACGCTGTTAAATATACAATCTAAGATACAATCCAAAAATGCTTTTACAAACTTTGCAGGCGGATTTCTGACACCAAAACAAGGCAAAATGTCCATATAAACATATTTGCAAAAGGCCATCATTGTACCTCAAAAGAGCAGTTCATAATGAATGTTCAAATTGTCTTCCGCTTGCTTCTACACATGCATGGAACCTGTTCCCCCTACACATCCATCTTTCATGGTAGATGTCAGACAGTGCATCGCGAACAATATGACTAAAATGTGCTGGAGCCCCATCATGCATGAACTAAATGCATCTTTATATTAGCAGGCATACATCCTCTAGCAGGTCTGGAAGTGTGTTCAAAAGTCCCTGTAGACAGCTGTAAGAGAATTCCAGCCCACACATTAATCGTAAACTGATCTTGATGTCTAGCCTGCATTATACCATGGGGATTCTGATCCACTAACAAATGTTCCTAGGTTACAACAGTTATTAAGTATAAAGTTTACGGTAGACGCTGTTAAATACAAAATCCAAGATACAATGCAAAAATATTTGTCAAACATTGGGGCGGGCTCCTGACACCAAAATAGATAAAATGTCCATATAAACATATTTCCAAAAGGTCATCGTTGTACCTCAACACAGCAACTCATAACAAATGTTCAAAATGTCCTCCCCTTGCTTCTACACATGCATGCACCTGTAGGATCATTGATTGGCGAACACTTTCGAAAACTCCGACACTGTGGTGAATGGTTTCGTAGGCATCAATGACACGTTGATGAAGGTTCTCTGCATTATAATTGTCTGCTGCATAAACCATTTGTTTTAGGGGGGGTTGGTTTGGTTTAGTTTACGGCATATCAACCTCAATGGGTTATTTAATGTCGACAATTCTATTTTATTTTATTTGTTTTTTTTGTTTTTTTGTTTTTTTGTAATATTTTTGTTTTGTCAAAAATCTATTTCTGTTAATATTTTTTCCTCAAAAATGTATAGCAGGTAATATTATTTTTTCAAAAAAAAATATTGCTCGTAATATTTTTTTTCTTCAAAAATTTATTTCTGGTAATAATTTTTTACAAAGTATTTTTGGTATTAAAACCTATTTTTTACATTTTTATAATGTCTTTTACCTCAGTTTTTGGGTAAACTATTTGCCCATAGCTGGGACCTTAACAGGTGCTATCACCCCGGGTCAGGGTGGACCTGGGAACACCAGCAATTAAGAGGAGGTTCCACGTTCCTCAAAGCCTCCTGATCAGAGGCCTTGCTGTTGGACGTAGTTTATCGTCTTACCCTGAAGCGGATGTAGTTTATCGTCATACCCAGGACGCTTGTTTTAGGTGGGCTCACAGAAAAAAATCCACGGGATTGAGATCAGGGGAACATGCAGGCCATGAAACCGGCCCTCCCCTACCTAGCCATCTTACATGGCAGATGTCAGCCAGTGCATCGCGAACAATGTGACTAAAATATGCTGGAGCCCCCACTAGGGATGAACCATATGTGTCTTCGTATTAGCAGGTGTACATCTTCTAGCAAGTCTGAAAGAGAGTTCGAAGTAAATTCCCTGTAGACAATTCCTGTAAGTCCTGCTGGGAGAACATATGGGCCTACCAGACAGTCACCTACAATTCTAGCCGACACATTAATCGTAAACTGATGCTGGTGTCTAGCCTGTACTGTATCATTGGGACTACAATCCGCCCACAAATGTTGGTTGTGTAAATTTGTTATCCCATATCTATCAAATGTTGCCTCGTCTCTGAACAAGACTGAAGGGACAAACAACGGTAGTTTGTGCAATAAGCCATTGACAAAGTTTCTCCCGTTGTGAGTGGCGAAAGTCCCTGCACACGTTCCAAATGATGCGGATACAGGAGCTACACTTCAAGTGTACTCTATGCTGTACTATGAAATGTACGACATGCTAGGGCCACTTGTTCTGATAACTGGATCGTCTCCAACAGCCAGTAGAATGTGTTCTTCGTGGTCAGAGCGAGTCTCGGTCTCTAGTTTGTTGTACCACGGTTACTGTCTCAGCAACGCGTCGATAAATAGCAGCAAAGGTTGGATGACTCAACTGCCTTCGGCCTGGAAAAGTAATTTGACACAGCTCGTATCTATTACCATTCGCACAGCCGTATGTAAAAATCATATCTGCCTGCTCACGATATGAATATCCTGTTATTGTCAAACGGAACATTCTCAGTTAACTCAATAACTACAGACGTTAAACGTTGTCGACAGACTAGTCAGAAATGTACACGAAGGACAAATGTAACCTCGTCTATATGACAATACTTCGTCATCTACTGTAAACTTCCTTAAAAGCTCAAAAACGAGGTTTTTGCGAACATACGTTTACATGGACATTTGTACTTGTTTTGCTGTGAGGAACATGCACCCAATATTTCTAAATGTATTTTTGATACATCCTATATATATATATATATATATATATATATATATATATATAGTACAGGTAATAAATCCGTTGGTATATAATCCAAGAGGACCCTAGTAATCTTAACATATTAAAACTGATTCACAAAAGGGCTCAGTGTATTTATTATAACAGAGCCAATAAATAGTATTACACAACAAAATCCCAAATTACATCATATGGGGCCAATATATATATATATATATATGTGTGTGTGTGTGTGTGTGTGTGTGTGTGTGAATATATATACTTAATTTTCTAATTTAATTAAGTTTTGTAATATATTTTTGTAATTTATATATATATATATATATATATATATATATATATATATATATATACGATTATATTTATGTGAATATATATATTTAATTTAATTAATTTTTGTAATATATATATATATATATATATTGTGAGAAAGGGGAAGACTGATGGGGATGCGCAATTGGGCTCCCATACCCGCATCATTGCATGTATATATTCGTACAACACGGTTTCCGTCAAGCTATCATCCTCTTCCGTGGTAAATGACCGGAAGTAGTTTGTCACGCCTGGGCACTAGCCAGGGCCATGTAACTTGCTACCAGAATGCGGGAAAATGGTGCGGGAACTCGATCCATTTTATACTTTTAATTGCTAATTCATTGCTGAAGAGAGCAGATATGACTAGAAGATTTTACAAGTACAGGAACTGGTGACTGGTTGTGATTTATTAAATGTCATTATTAATAATCAGCTAAGATTTGCCATTCACTGAGTATTGAGCAGAGTGTTGCATTAAAATTACTTGAACCTATAGGTACACGATTTTTCAAATTGTCTGTTAATTTAAGATTTTATAAATTCCGATTGTATTCATTATCAAAAATGGGAAAATTATGCATTGGTGAGGTCGGCACTAAATATTTTTATTGAATCGGATTGTTGCAAAATATTTAGTCTCCAAAAGAGTTGACAGATGGTGAATGAGATAGATAGATAGATAGATAGATAGATAGATAGATAGATAGATAGATATGAAATGACTGAGATAGAAAATAATACAGTATTAGATAAACAAGAGCAGACTGGGATAGATAGATAGATAGATAGATAGATAGATAGATAGATAGATAGATAGATAGATAGATTAAATTCACTATTTCTGGGGTAAGGATGCACATCTTAAATATTGATAATTTCGACATAGGAATTTTTTACTACGTTACTTAAAAATCGAAAACTGAAATGAATAAATAAAAAAAATAATATTAAAATAACTAAAATAAATTAAGGCAAACAAATAATAAACAAATTAATACACTACTCCCGTTAGAATAGACGAAATAGAAAAAATAAATACATAAAAATAATCAACGCAAGTAAATAAATAAAGTAAATAATAATAAACAAATTAACAAATCGTTCCCGCCAAAATAACCGTTAGAATAGACTACAACAATCGATCCAAAAATTTTAAAAAATCCTATAAAACTATAAAACTCCTATATAACGATAAAAAAAAAGTACTACGTTACTCAAAAATCGAAAACCTCTATTCGGTTTTCGATTTTTGAGTAAATAAAAATATACAAAATAAAAAAATAAGTAAATAAGTAAGAAAAAACAAGTAAAAAATTATCCAAATAAATAAATAAATGAACAAATTACCAAAGGACTCCCGCTAAAATAACCCTTAGAACTAATAAAAATAAACATAAATACGCAAAAACAAGTAAAAATAATCATTCCAAATAAATAAATAATAAACAAAATAAAACTGCCCCCACCAAAATAACAGAATAGACTACGGCAATGAATCTAAAAATTGGATAAATAAATAGCTATAATTATCTTTCCAGACCAAAACAAACTATTAAGTAGGCGACGTAAGTAAATCCCACCAAATTTTTTACTACGTTAATAAAACATCAAAAACCGAAAAGAAAAAATAAATATATAAAATAAAAAATGAAAATAAAAACAAAATAAATTAACCCAAATAAATAAATAAACAAGTCACTCCCGCCAAAGTAAGCACCAGAATGGATTACCCACAATGCACCACTGACCTATATATATAAATAGTCCAGAAAAAATCCAACACTCACTACCTGACGATTGCGTCTCGCATGATAACACCGTCATCCACAGACAGACTGTTTTGCAGCTCATCAGTGTGGCCTCCAGCTAGGGTCGAAACTCGACTGAACTGGTGTCAGTCGGAGATTCTAACCATTAAGCCATCGGCGCACGGTAGGGAGGAAAGTGGATTTTTAGCGTGTTTATCTTTATAAACACGCCCAGTGACCGGGAGTGACTCAATTTGCATTAGCGAAGAGTCTCGCTATTATAGTCACTGTTTACCAACCCACATCTCCTCCCCAGAGAGCTCAATTGAAATTAATTTTTCAGGAGCCAATATACCGTCATCCACAGACAGACTGTTTCGCTGTTTCACAGTGTGGCTAGACACATTCTAACCATTAAGCCATCGGCGCACGTAGGGAGGAAAGTAGATTTTATATATATACATTGCACCGATGTTCACCCTTTACAATGCCAGGGAGCTACTCGAGGTAGAGGGTTACGTGTGGAGGCCATTTGTGTGTATAGGAGTGAAAGATAACGGTCAACTCTCGCCTTGAACAGGTCAAGATTGGCGTGTTCTTGCTGTGAAGGTTTGCTTCGGTGGAACCATGGAATTTTAGTTCGGCCGAGCAGTTTCCGTGGGAGTAGTGGTAGAGCAGTGAGGGCGTTGCCATATCCCACTTGTGGGAGAGTGGGTGAAGAGTGGCGAATAATTCGACCCCCTATATATATTGAATTGGAAGTTTTTAGCTTCTGTTTTTGGTATTTCCTATGTAGCGATTTTAAAAAAATAATTATATATGTACACTGTTTATAGATACATTTATGTAGGTAAAATCTCTGTTCATAATAAACAGTATTAACAATATTTACCGGCCTGAATGTCCGAGAAATTTCATAGAAAGTATGCGTTCTCCGACAGGATTTGAACCTGTATCCTCCATGGAACCATCATATAGCCTGACGTGCTATACCATTTAGCTACAGAGGAAGCGTCTGAACAGAGTAGATAAATTATGAGCGTTCTTAAATTGAAAAGATTTGAGAAGCTAATGACATCTTTACTTTTGTTCCTAAAGAATTTTGTTCTTATAAGAATCCTTATATTTGCCTTGATAAACTTAATCAGACGGCGAAACGTGTCGACTAAGATAAGTTTTCCTTTTGTCTTTACCCATATTATAAATTTTGCAGATATATTTTTAGTTACATCTTAAATTTCATGCATATATACACACACAGATACGCGCACAAATATACAGACACACATATCTAGAGTGTATCAAAAATACTTTTACAAACTTTGGATTCGGTTATCTCCGATCAAAACAAGCACAAAAATTCATATGAACATATATCCTCAAATCCTTTGTCTTTGAGTTATTACGTTTAATGTAAGTTTACGTTAGATGGCGCTGTGTTGCCATATAAACTAGGTTACATTTGTTGCAGGATATTCGTATCGTAAGCTGGCAGATATGATTTTACACACGGCCACGTGAATGATAACGGAGGCGAGGCTGCACGACTGTATCAGATTCCCCTTCCAGACCGAAGGCAGCCGAGTCATCCAACCTTTGCTGTTGTTTATCGTCGCATTGCGGAGACAGAATCCGTGTCATCAGAAACTATGGGTCGAAGAAGACCCATAAGAGGAAGATTAATGTGTGGGCTGGAATTATAGGTGACTGTCTGGTAGATCCATATGCACTCCAAGCACGTTTTATAGTTGTATACAGGGACTTTATTTCGAACACATTTCCAGACCTGTTAGAGGATGTACCCCTGCTAACATGAATCCACATGAGGTTTATGAATGAAGGGGGCTCCAGCACATTGTTCGCAATGCACTGGCTAATATCTGTCATGAAAGATGGATAGGTAGAGAAGAACTGATTCCATGGCCTATACGTTCCTCTGACGTCAATCCTATTAGATTTTTATCCGTGGTGCAACCTAAAACGAATGGTTTATGCAGCAGAAATTAATAATGCTGACATGCTTCACCAACGTGTCATTGGGGCCTGCGAAACCATTCGACACAGTGTGGGAGTATTTGAAAGGGTCTGCTAGACAATGATCCGATGGGTGTATGGATGTGTAGAAGCAAGTGGGCGACATTTTGATATGAGTTTGTTATGAGCTGCTGTGTTGAGGTACAACAATGGCCTCTGGGACATATGCTTATATGGACATTTTACAATGTTTTAGTGTCAGGAACCCGCCCCCAAATTTGGTGACGTATTTGTTGTTAAAAGCCATCTTCAAAAATTTTATTGCAGTATCAACCGTTGTTTATTGTCTTCGTAATTTCTCTTCTTTAATTGTTCTCTTTCCTTAATAATGCTTTTTTTTCTTTTTCTTATATTCTTTCACGCTCAGTAACCCCCTGCACCTTAGTAGCATTGTTGCCTTGATTGGGGTGAAATGATTTTAAAAAAATAAGAAACGACCAGTCACTTAACCGCAAAGAGAAATATGGAGT
>CAHIKZ030005566.1:502500-525000 GCA_903632075.3 Acanthosepion pharaonis | reverse complement strand
TCAATACCAGTGTGCTAGAACTAACATATTTAGTTAAATGGATATGAGTTTGAAAGCAAGATCAGAGGTGTGTGCAGCTATAGGCTTTTAAAGTTTTAAAGTCTTAGCTTAATATAAGTGCCAGTAAACACTTCGTTTTGGGGGGAAAGACGATAGATGCCATTGTAACAAAAATTTAAAGAAAAATTATAATAAATAAAAGTGGCGACATGAAACAGTTCAAACAATTAAAAAAGTTAAACAGAAGAATTCTATGTGTGAGATTTTGACCAAATATGAGGCAGAATACCACTGGCTCTTTCGTGAGATAGATAGATAGATAGATAGATAGATAGATAGATAGATAGATAGATAGATAGATAGAAACAAACTGGGGTAGATAGATAGATAGATAGATAGATAGATAGATAGATAGATAGATAGATAGATAATAGAAAAACAAACTGAGATAGATAGATAGATAGATAGATAGATGATAGATAGATATATATAGATAGATAGAAACTGGATAGATAGATAGATAGATAGATAGATAGATAGATAGATAGATAGATAGATAGATAATGACGAGAATGAGATAGATAGATAGATAGATAGATAGATAGATAGATAGATAGATAGATAGATAATGACGAGAACTAGATAGATAGATAGATAGATAGATAGATAGATGTGAAGAGACTGAGATAGATAGATAGATAGATAGATAGATAGATAGATAGATAGATAGATAGATAATAACGAGAATGAGATAGATAGATAGATAGATAGATAGATAGATAGATAGATAGATACAAACTGGGGTAGATAGATAGATAGATAGATAGATAGATAGATAGATAGATAGATGGGCATAAAGTTTTATGTGACAAAAACTGTTATAATAGTTTTAGCAAGTAATTGGGATCATGTTTCCAGTAATGATTCAACCTTTAACTGATTTCTTTTTAATGGCATTTTTATTTCATTCACTGTGACGTTTCCCCTGTCCTTTCTCTTTTGGTAAAGCAACTTTCCCTTTTATTAGGATTAATCACCATATTCGTTTTTACGCGCCATTTTCCACCCTTCGTTCCTCCATTATCTTTCCATTTCACACACTTTTTAGTATTTTCTAGACGTTCATTTGTTCTTTCTTTCTTCATTGTTCCGCCTCTTCCTTTATTCTTCATTACATTTTTTCTTATTATGGGTATTATTATTATTATTATTATTATTATTAGCTTAACATCATCATCGTATTATTATTGCGTGTTCCTTCGTTCGTTAGTAAATTAAAACGTACGTTACGCTACGCCATTACTCAGATAAACAAGGGACCATTCATGTTTGATTGCAATGACAGACAGTAGAAAAAGATACATCAAAAGCGTTGTTTAGTTTTAGGGAAAGAAAGAAAGAAAGAAAGAAAGAAAGAAAGAAAGAAAGAAAGAAAGAAAGGAAATCATGGACAAAGAAAGAAAGAAAGAAAGAAAGAAAATCATTGAAAAGAAAGAGAGAAGGTAAATCATAGACAAGGAAGAAAGAAAGAATGAAAGAAAGAAGCGAAAACATACATAAAAAGAAAGATTGAAAGAAAGAAGGGAAATCATAGACAAAGAAAGAAAGAAAGAAAGAAAGAAAGAAAGAAAGAAAGAAAGAAGGGAAATCATGAACAAAGAAAGAAAGAAAGAAAGAAAGAAAGAAAGAAAGAAAGAAAGAAAGAAAGAAAGAAGGGAAATCATGAACAAAGAAAGAAAGAAAGAAGGGAAATCATGAACAAAGAAAGAAAGAAAGAAAGAAATAAAGAAAGAAAGAAAGAAAATCATTGAAAAGAAAGAGAGAAGGTAAATTCTCAAGGGAGAAAGAAATAAAGAATGAAAGAAAGAAGCGAAAACATACATAAAAAGAAAGATTGAAAGAAAGAAGGGAAATCATAGACAAAGAAAGAAAGAAAGAAAGAAAGAAAGAAAGAAAGAAAGAAAGAAAGAAAGAAAGAAAGAAAGAAGGGAAATCATGGACAAAGAAAGAAAGAAAGAAAGAAAGAAAGAAGGGAAATCATGAAGAAAGAAAGAAAGAAAGAAAGAAAGGAAGAAAGAAAGAAAGAAAAGGAAAAAAAGAAAGAAAATAATGGACAAGAAAGAAAGAAAGAAAGAAAGAAAGAAAGAAAGAAAGAATTGAAATCATCGACGAAGAAAGAAAGAAAAACAGAAACAAAAAAATAAAGAAAATCATAGATAAAAATGAGAGAATGAAAGAAAGAAGGGAAATCATGGACAAAGAAAGAAACAAACAAACAAACAAACAAAGAATGGAAATCATGGCAAATAAAGAACGAAAAAAAAGAAAGACAAAATAAAAAGGAGGAAAATCATAGCCAAAAAAGAAAGACTGAAAGAAAAAGGTGAAATCATGGACAAGAAAGAAAGAAACAACCAACAAAGAAACAAAGACAATGAAAGGACGGAAGGATAAAGGAGATAACACTGTCATGTGCTTAACATCTGCTTCGGTGAAATGGAAAATCTTGTCAATTATAAATATATTCATTTGTACCCTCTTACGCCTTGTGACCTATATTCCTACTTACGATTGTTATCGCAATATTTTGTTAAATTTATAAAGCTTAACATTTAACAAGGTAATATTGTAATTTCTACGGGTATTTTTGATAGGGTGAGGCAGAAATAGGTTAAATTACTGCTTGTATACTACAAATTTCCCATAATTTTTTTCTTACGCTCATATCTGCTGGAAGTGTATCTTAACGTAAACATATAACATCATATATTATGAAATGGACAATCATATGTTTATGAAATGGACAAATTTCGACAATTATTTTAATATATTTTCTGTCTATACGTTCTTTTTATAGATACAAATATTTAAGTAAATGCTCAGTTTATAATAAACAGTATTAACAACATTTATCGGAGTAATGGATAGTGGCTCGGATTGAGGAATCAGAAAGCCGTGTTTGAATTCCAGTCAAATCCATTACATTCACTTACGTGCTTGGGAAAGGTATGAATCCTCTTCTTCTCCCCTCAGCTATGGGTAAATATCAGGACAAACTGGGTTCTATAGCCTTGGATGGCAACTGGTCTATAGCAGATAGAATTGGCAGCCTACTGCGGGAAAAATATGATTCGTCAGTCATGTATCTAAAGATAAATAATTGCCTAAGCGTGTATCACGCATGGCACATAACTGACTGACTGACTGACCGGCCTGAATGTTATAGGTGTTCGTGAGAAATGGGAAATTTAAAGTTTGGAAACAATAATTTGCTAACCTCTGTAGTTAAATAGTATAGCACGTCAGGTGCCTTGTATAATACAGGTTCGAATCCTGTCGGAGGATACATATATTCTATGAAATTTCTCGTACACACTCACACACACACACATATACATATATACTCGACTCTCCCGTCGAATTCAACGTATGAGGATCAAACAGATCAGTTCCCAGGAAACCGACAGCACATGAGATTTGATTATAGTGGTGAAGGTTTCGTGCAGGACTCATTCACACTTTTTGAAGGGCCGAATACTACAAGGTCCACAAACGACACTCCGCAGGTTTTGAATTCAGAGTTTCATGGATTCAGTCTGTCCTGCTATTTTTACCCATAGCTGGAGGGAAAAGAAGAGGATTCACACCTTTCCCAAGGGTATTAGCATGTAAGTGAATATAATGGATTCGACTCTCCGATTCCTCAATTCAAGCCGCTATCTATTACTTCAACGTGCGTGCATGCATGCATGCATATATATATATATATATATATATATATATATATATATATATATATATATATATATATATGTATGTATGTATGTATGTGTGTGTGTGTAGGTATACATTCCGCTTAATTTTATCGTCTCCGAATTTTATTCGCCATTTGCCCTCATTCCAGCCAAGAAACCTATTTCTAATACAGCTCTTATAATCAAATTTATTGTCAGTTAATTACTGTGTTTTGAAAGATTTTTCCCCATCTCCGTTACTAAGCAAACGGCCAAAGAGACCGCCTACGATTCGGCCGCCTTTCGACGTTCATTGGACAACCGAACCAACCGACAATAAAAGAAGCATTTTGAATCGATGTAAAAAAGCTGCTGCATTTATTTCACTTTGGCTTCGACAAAGAAATCAATATTACGCGTATAAAAAGAATATAAATCTCCAAAATTCGCACAAAGATATATATATATATATATATATATATATATATATATAAATTTTTGTTTAAATGGATACTCATATTTGAGTAGATGCACTGTTTTTATTTATTTATAATACAGTATATTTATTTATTTACATCTATCAGCCTGAATCGAGAAATCTTGTTAGAAAAACATGCGCCCTCCGTCAAGATTTGAACCTGCGTCCGCTGGTAGAAACTGTCATTAGATCTGACGTGCTTTAGCCCAACTCGGCCACGTAGGACGCATAATCTCCTGCTATTGTTAAAAGGAACACTTCTCAGTTAACTCACTACTACAGACGTTAAACTTTGAAGACAGACTAGCCACGAACACGAATCACAGATGTAACCAGCGCCATCTACCTAAACTTTCTTTAAACTTAATAACTCAAAAAACAGGCGATTTGCGGACATATGTTTATATGAACTTTTATTTAAGTTTTGGTATGAGGAACCCGCCTACAAACTCTGTAAAATTATTTTTTGATACACCTTATATATATATATATATATATATATATATATATATATATATATATATATATATATATAAATTCAACCCGAAGCAAAAAAACATCATATTTTCAAATACAAATCTAAATTAAAAAGTGCTCAATACAATTTTCATAAAACGAAAATGTATGGCAAATTAAGATATAAAATCTTCGAGTAGGCTGCAAGTCTGATTTGATGCTTGATGAAGCAATCTTGGCAGAAAATGTGGCTGCAAGAAAGACATTTTCGAATGTTATATACATTACACACACACACACATATATATATATATATATATATATATATATATATATATATATATATATATATATACCCCGTTAGCCTCTATCATTACAACATTGTTTTTCTATTTCTTCAGCTTCTGATTTTACTAATACTCTTTCACTTTCTTCCTCCACCATATATATATATATATGTGTGTGTGTGTGTGTGTGTGTGTGTGTGTGTGTGTGTGTGTGTCAAAGTGTGTATATAAATATAAATAAATATATATATGTATAATTATTTATATATTATATATATACTTATTAGAAAGCGCTCAATATCAGAGATAGAGCTAACATATTTGGATGGATAGATGTGAGTTTGTGAGGTCACAAACTCACATCTATCCATCCAAATATATATATTTAAACAGAACGCTGATCTGAATAAAATTTCAGTTATCTGTTTGAATTAGTTGGGCTCTTATGTCCATCGTCTTTTGTGTTAAATTTTTATAAGTTATAATGTTAATTATGTTTTAAGATGGTCTTAAATAGACCGAAACGTCCGACGTCGACTTTATTTTAACATTAATACTATATAAATGCATATTCAGATTTTTGTTTTTTTTATATTTTTCTTTCATACTGTCGGATTTATATCCATATATTTGCTTACATATATATATATATATATATATATATATATATATATATATATATCATATTATATTATATTTTCCATTTATATAGCAAATCGGATTGTTTATATATTTTTCTTATGCTTATTGGTTCGATTCACTTATGAATTTCTTTGTATCAGATAGATAGATACAGACTGAGATAGATACGGACAGACTGAGATAGATACGGACAGACTGAGATAGATAGATAGATAGATAGATAGATAGATAGATAGATAGATAGATAGATACGAACAGACTGAGATAAATGGTGAGAGAGAGAATGAGAGAGATTAGTCCCTACTTGGTCATTATGTTAACATAGATGTCAATTTCTATACCATTCCTAATTATACCATATATTTGTTTGTCCTTATCACATATTCTCTTCACATCTATGTCCATACGGCGAATTTCCGTCCTTCATCTTAATTTTAGCCAAAAAAGAGATTTCGACCCGAAGAAAGAAAGAAAGAAAGAAGGAAAGAAAGCAGAAGAAAAAGTAAAATTGTAAGATAAAAAGAAAAAAGGAAACAAACACGAACTATCTAAATAAGATTGGCTGTTAGGTCTCACCGTTTTACTCATGAAGTTCTGTTCTAATGGTTGCTTTTCTCGCACTTCTCACCTGTTAAACTCTCTTCCGATTTCGTACCTCCCCGCAACCTACTATTCTCAAAAATTTAAATCCAGCTTCAATTGCCATCCTAAACCTTTTTCTTTTATTGTCCTTTCTCATCACTAAAGACTCCTCATTCTCACCAACTCTCAGTAATACCTTACGTCTTAGTGGCATTATCGCCTTGTTTGGGGTGAAATGATATGAATAACGACTAAAGAAATTATAGTGAAAGCAGAATAAGATGAATACTTCGAATTTTATAACGAATATAATACAGAGAATGCAAGAGAAAAAAATGAGAAAAGCTATCAAAAGAAATGAAAACTGTTGCAATGAAGGAAAGAATTAATGCGGAATTCGCCGGTAAAAAAAAAAAAAAAAAAAAAACACTTTAAAGCAAGAAATTTCCATTGAACCCATTAGAGGTCAGTGTCATTTACCCCACTACCTTATTCCATTATTTCATTACTGTTAGATTTCCTTTCACCTATTCTCTCATGTCCCTGCATTTTGTGCGCGTTTTCACCTTCATTTTGTCTCTTCTGCGCAGTCTAGCAACAGGAGACTGCGGGGAGCAGCCATTACTAAATCATTAATAACGCTTTATCTTTATCGCAAAAAAACCTTGCCTACCATCTTGATGCGACAGAGGCAAGCTTCGGTGAGGATTACAGTAAATGTTGTTTTTCGAATTGCGCATTTGTTATCGTGGGTTTATCAATAAATTCGTAGCTTAATCAGGAAGAAAAAAACTAATTTATTCTGCACAATCACTTTTTTTTTTCAATTTTCTTCCGTTTTAATACACTTAACGGAACACTTCTCTATATTGATAAACTGGTGTGTCTTTTACGGCTTATTTTGCAGGTTATTTAAAGATAGAAAATATTTTAGAAATTGTCTGAAAACCATACTACGGGTGAGTGAAATTGGGGAGACGGAACTCTATGGGAGCCTTCGATGTTTGTGCTAGCACGAAGTTACAAGTCAGCGTGACTGAGCATGCTGGCCTTTTTCAGACCGTTGATCACACTGGATAACGCGCTCGAAGATCCGCTCAATATAGTTGCAGAATAAATCACAGGTGCTGAACAAACACAAATGTGCTCGAGCAGGCGTCTGCAAAAGGGATTAGCTAACCGCACTAGTAGACGGGCATCCTCGGATACGAGTGGTCAGCCTAAAAAAAATTACGCATTTACTATATATATATATATATATATATATATATATTAGGAACATAGTATTTTTATACATATTGTACAATTAAATGATAATACTATTTGATATATGCAGTCTCAAGTTCTTAAGGAAAGTTAAGTTAATGGCCTTTTAGGCTTCCTCCACGTAAATAGGAAGTCACTTTTTAAATAATAAGAATCTTATGTCATGTGGGCATCAGTTTTTCGAGATGCTTATCAAAAAAAGATTGGTAACCTTTATTTAGACCCTTAAAAATCATGTTTATAGCGATTCATAAATAATATTTTGAGCTCATCAACTTTATTCAGCAAAAATAAATTATTGGTTATATATATATATATATATATATTCCTAAAAATGTATATATATATATATATATATATATATATAATGGACTCTCCCGTCGGTTTCAATGTATGAGGACCTGACAGCTTATTGATTCAGTTATGAAAGTTTGTGCGATAATCTTAAGTGGCATTTATGACCCGCTAGTGATTTACAAAGGTCACATATGGAGCAAGTGTGAGGATTGTGTGATGAGATCACTGTTAGATTGGCTGACCTTTTAGGTCTTGCTCTCGCTTCTTGAAGATGATTCAGACAAGCAGATTGAAAATTGCTGAGTTCACTAAAACACGTTGATCTTCATTCTACCCGCTCCAAAGCTAAGCGCTCAAGGATGTTATGTGGTATATTGACTGCTGACAAGTTGCTTTTCAGCTTGTCTTTGTATCTTAGCCATGGGCGTCCTACATTCTTGTAGCCCTGATCTAACTGGCTGTACATTAGGATCTTGGGTATCCTGTCATCAGACATTCTCAAGACATGACCAGTCCACCGTAACTGAGACTGTAAGATAAAAGTCTCGATACCTCCAATATTACACCTGTTAAACAGGTCTACGTTAGATGTCCTATCTTGAAGCTTAACTCCACAGATTGCACGCAGACAGCTTTTATGGAAAACATCTAGCTGCCGTATATGGTACCTGTATGGAGACCACGACTCTGAGCCATACAAAAGGATAGTAAGTACAACAGCTCTGTAAACCTGAATTTTCCTATCCAGTCGAATACCCCGCTCATTCCACATGCGATGGTGAAGTTTGCCGAAAGCACTGGTAGCCTTAGCAATCCGATGCATGATTTCATCATCTAAAGTTACACTGTAATTGACTTTGCTGCCAAGATAGGTGAAAGACTTTACATAGTTCAGGGCTTTGTCTTCTACTTTCAATGGTCTCTCTGGAAATTTGTAGACTGGTGGTTTGTTTTTCACCACGCAATTGCTTCGGAGTAGGACAAGGTTGGTGACCAACTTCAGTTTTCTTTATGCTAAGTGTAAGATCAAATGCTTTACATGCAGCAGAGAAATGATTTATTAGATGTTGGGCCTCCTCAAAGGATGTCGCTACAAGAGCCGCATCATCAGCAAGCAACAAATCACGAATAATATGCGTACGAAAGTGGGTCGGCTTTGAAGCGCTGATGATTGAAGAGACCACCAGTTGTTCGAAACTGAAACTTGACGCCACTCTCTGTGTCTGCAAATGCATATTTCAGCATCACCGAGAAGAAAAGAGCAAAAAGTATTTCGTTTGAGGTCTTCGGGAAGAAAAATGAATTTGTAAACAGTGACTATTACTGCTGCTTGTAAACAGTGACTATTACTGCTGCTGACGCAAGACTCTTCGTTTAGACGAATCGAGTTCTCCGGTCACAGGCGTGTTTCTCTAAACATAAATACGTCTAAATTTACTTCCATCCCTGCCGCGCCAATGGCTTAGGGGTAAAATCTCCGAATGATTCCAAATCAGTCGCGTTTCGATCCCGGCTTGAGGCAATCGGATGTCTAGCCATACTGATGAGCTGCGAAGCAGTCTATCTGTAGATGACTATATATATATATATATATATATATATATATATATATATATATATGTGTGTGTGTGTGTGTTCGCAGGGGTGAGAGAAAAGTCTGAGTATATGGATGATTGGGAAGAGGACAAAATATGAACGGGATTCAAGAAGATGGCGATTGACGTTGCATTTGAAGTTTTTAGTTATCAGAGAAACGGAAGGGAGTTCCACAGATGAGAAATGCGAGAAAAATTGCTGGAGTCGAAGTGGCGGTTGGATTTAGCTGTTTCAACAGTAAATGGTGGAACCTAGATGTTATTGTCGTAGCACGTTTAAATTCATATAGTCGGAGCACGGGAGAAAAAAATCTCGTCAGACTAGTTCACCAGACTAAACACTTCAAATACATCGGTGTATGGATCAATTATAACACATCTAGTATAAGAAATGATGATATAGAATAGGTTGATTCGACCAATCATAAGAGAGAAGCTATCCTGTAGAATTAAACTTATTTTGGATTAACAATTTATTTCTTTAAAATGTTAGACTTTTCTACTCTACTGACTCAGTCGACGGGAAAAGATTAAAAATTCTAAACAATATTTTAGAAATAAAAACAGTTCCTTCCTTTTACTAAGCATAAATAAAATATTTTCGACATTGCAGAATATATTAACCATTTAGTTCCTCTATCTTCTGCTGTCTTTCAGGCCAAATTCCTGATTCCATCCGCCCACTATTTTCTTTTTAAATAGCGACTCGCTTCAGATACCATTTTGCAATCTTCGAGGGGATTCTTTTTCATTAAAAGACTTTTCTAAAAGCGGAATAATGGTATACCAGAAATCAAGCTGATTCAAATAAGAGAACCCCTCCCCACCTGGTTGAGTTGTAAATAAGTTCATTTTTTCTTTATCAAATTTTCTTCTTCAGTAAAAAAAATACTGTTACATTATATTCAGTTATATTTATTAAAGACATTTTTATGTTTAACGTTGTTATTTATAGATACAAGTATTTAAGCAAATGCTCTGTTTATGATAAACAGTATTAAATAACATTTACCGGCCTGAATGTCCGAGAAATTTTCATAGAAAATATTCGTTCTTTGACAGGATTCGAACCTTCATCCTATCCGGAACCGTCATTTTACGCTGACGTGCCTAACCTCTGGGCCACAAAGAACCTTTCGGTAGACAAGGTCGAATTTACTGCTTATGCCGAAAGGTTCTTTGTGGCCCAGAGGTAAGGCACGTCAGCGTAAATGACGGTTCCGTATAGGATGCAGGTCCGAATCTGTCAAAGAACGAATATTTTCTATGAAAATTTCTCGACATTCAGGCCGGTAAATGTTATTTAATACTGTTTATCATAAACAGAGCATTTGCTTAAATACTTGTATCTATAAATAACAACGTTAAACATAAAAATGTCTTTAATAAATAAATTGTCGGACCTTGTCCATTTCTTAATATATTCAGTTATATATTCACCATATTAAACACTTCGGTGTAAGATTCTTTTTCGAGTGTTGTTGGATTAAGCATTAAACCGCTGTATCTTGGAAATGATTAAAGATATCTTACTGGAATTCTCTGAGATTTTTATAACACTGTTACGCTCTACTACATGCAATAAGAATGTATAATTTCTCTCCAAGCTTAACAGAAAAATCGTGATGAAATCGATATATAAACGAAAATGTTCATCATTAATTAATCATACCTAAGGATCAGAAGCTCATGAAGGATTAATATAAAGTTCAAATATATATATATATATATATATATATATATATATATATATATATATATAATTCAGAAAATTTTTCCAGCTTATTCAAGATAACCTTTGCTCTCTAACCTTCCAAAAATCTGCCTTGGAGTAATAAGGTGCATCAGAGTTGTCACGTACGATTTCATTTTCAAGTCTTTTTTCACTGCTCTTTGAACTGTCATAGCCGAAACTCCTCTCCCACGTGCCAAACATCTCATGAATTAAGAACACAAGCAATACAAGTAAGATAAATTCCGCTTTCCTCATTATGTAAGTTATGCATTCTTCTCTTCCAATTTGCCACCAATTTGTTCTGTGAGTATCAGATTTTCCAAGCCTCTTTCTTCATTTTATAGATTATGCCTTCTTCTCTGTCACTTCTGACTTCAATCTGTCTTGTATGTATCTGATTTTCCAAACCATCTTTCCACATTATGTAGGTTATGCGTTGTTCGCCTCTCTCTCTCTTGCCCTTAATCTGTCCTGTGAGCATCAGTATTTCCAAGCACTCTTTCCTCATTATGTAGGTTATGCGTTGTTCTACTCTGTCCCCTTGCCTTCAATCGGTCCCGTGAGTATCAGATTTTCCAAGCCCTCTTGTCTCATTATGTAGGTTATGCGTTCATCTCCCCTGTCCCTCTTGCCCTCAATCTACCCTGTGAGGTGAGTATCAGATTTTCCAATCCCTTTTTCCTCCTGACGTGCCCTAGAAATTTCATCTCTCTCTCTCTCTCTCTCTCTCTCTCTCTCTCTCTCTCTCTCTCTCTCTCTCTCTCTCTCTGTGTGTGTTATGTATGTTAAGTATAAGGGTCTTTTTGTTTCTATTTTCTTTAAAACTTCAGTCATTCTCAGCATCCTTCTGTAGAACCGCATTTCTATTGCTCCACGTTTGTGAAGATATTGTCCAGCATTCAGTTTATCCTAAAATCTCGAGTCATCTTCTTAAATAGCATTCGTCAAATCGATACATTCATATAGATCTCATGCATGGTGCCACACCCGTTTAATATTATCTAAACTGTCAGCTGTATACAACCGTTTTCTCAAATCAATGGTTAATTAAGCCTGTAGGTCTAGGCGAGAAACCATTCTTCTTGCAACATTGTGAACTAGCGATAAAGGATCACAATCAAAGGTCTGTACCAGTTAACATAAACCACAACAGCAAGTAACTTACAACAGCAACAACATCTAAAATGGATATCCCATATAACTGGAAGGGAAAACAAGATGTTGACATTCCACACTACTTCAAATAAAAGGTTAGGAAGGAATCCCTCGTCAATATTGGAAAGAGCGATAACAGTGGAATTGAGAAACCTAAAAAATATTGTTTTAACAGAAAGATTTTGTAAATTTCAGCCGAAAGTAGTACTGGCTGCTCGGTCAGTGAATGCCGAATGTCTCCTTATAAGGAAAACGGCTAATATTACCATTAGAGATGAGGAGAACAGATACTACACTTGATCCCAGCCTGATCGCCAGGGAGTGAATACAAGCGTAACGAGTAGCACTGGCTGCTCGGTCAATGAATGCCGAATGTTTCATTATAAGGAAACGGCTAATATTACCATTAGAGATGAGGAGAACAGATACTACACTTTGATCCCAGTCCGATGGCCAAGGAGTGAAGAAAAGAGTAACGAGTAGCACTGGCTGCTCGGTCAATGAATGCCGAATGTTTCATTATAAGGAAACGGCTAATATTACCATTAGAGATGAGGAGAACAGATACTACACTTTGATCCCAGCCCGATGGCCAAGGAGTGAAGAAAAGAGTAACGAGTAGCACTGGCTGCTCGGTCAATGAATGCCGAATGTTTCATTATAAGGAAACGGCTAATATTACCATTAGAGATGAGGAGAACAGATACTACACTTTGATCCCAACCCGATGGCCAGGGAGTGAAGAAAAGCGTAACGAGTAGCACTGGCTGCTCGGTTAAGGAATGCCGAATGTTTCATAATAAGGAAACAGCTAATTATTTAGCATTATTTACAATTGAATTGTTGCCAATTTTCAGGCAGCTCTTCAATCCGTTTTTAGTAAAATTCCGGAGGATTTTTATTTGACAAAATTTTGAATCCGGTTTTCATTAGAGAAGATTTTATCAGTCAAATCATTTTGCAGCGATCGAAAAAAATAATAATCGATTGATGCAATATCAGGCAAATACGGTGATTGGGGTTGAATAGACAAAACGAGTTGCAGATTTTTCCTGTTATTCTTGCTGGATGGAACCTTGTCATGGAAGAGAACATTTTGCCTTTAATCCACGATGTACGCTGCCTCTGCTATGTAAAGCCTTAGGTATGTTAGTGTAATCCAAATTCATTCTTAACTGTCATATAAGATGATACATTCACTATTACTAAAACTGGGATGCACAGGTTGTATAATGGATAGGCACACAAAATGAGAAATCGGAGTTTTGAGTTCAAATTTTACCCTGAAAATGCATTGGAAATAATTTTACTATAAAAATGCATTGAAATTTTACTACAAAATATTTCAAAGACCACCCTAGTTTGAGTCATAAATACTTTCTGTTTTGTTTATCAACTTTATTCTTCTAAAAATAAAGCACAATTACATTTTATTCAAAATTGTTTGTTTATCAAATTCAGATTAGTCATGAATCCACTTCTTGTCCCAAGCTATGGGTTAATTAATAACCATTTTTATCTTTAAAAAATTCTTAAAATCTAAAAATATTCTCTGGCTTTAAATAACCTGCAAATTTAATTTGTAAACCGTAAAAAAACAAATCAATCAAAGTACTGTTTTGTTCCTTGTATTTTACTTTCTATTATAGCAAATTAGTGAAATTAAAATTCAGATATACATATAATATCCTTCTTTGTGTGTGTGTCGTGTCCTTTCAGAGCGTGGAAGATCTTGGCTCTCCACAGCTTCCTATTATTCATCGCGTTCAGTAGGCTTATCTCTTTACAACCCATCCCACCTATTCTTCTGCCACCCATTTACTCTTTACGGAGGTTACTCTCAGTTTCCTGCTGTCCCTGTTACCTTCGATATATATCCTATGAGTGTCAAATTCTCCAAGCACTCTCTCCTCATCTAGGTGTCCCAGAAATGTCAATTGTCTCTTTCTGATTCTAAGTACATGCCTGTATTTTTTGTTTCCATTTTCCTTAAAACTTCATCATTGTTCATATATTCCCTCCGTGACATTCTCGGCGTCTTTCTGTAGAACCACGCCTCCTCCTCTTCATTTGTGATGAAATTGTTTAGTATTTACTGAAATATAAGAGAAGTGATCTTACGTAGCAGTTCAGTACTCATTTTTTTCCTGTTTCTTAATACTTTGTTTAGCTTTTCAGATGCATCTTTCGTTATTACAATGCGCCTTCAAATATCTGTCACGTCTTCCGTCCTCTGTTAAAACACCACGCAGTTACTTTAGTCAAATTTCTGTATTTTGAAACCTGCGAGTGATACCTGCTTCAGCAGGGATCCTCTTGAAAGTTACTCGACATATAACGACACTTGTTCTAACCATACAGATATACATGCAAGTAGCAATTTTTTTCCCCTATCATTCTCATTTTTATATTATATTTTCAAAGACCACCCTAGTTTGATATTTTTAATTGTTACCTTGAAGTTGACCAGTGATCCCATCAGGAAAAGGAGACGTTTTCTTTTATTCTTTATCTTTTTTCGATCACCTCTCACATTTTTATGAGCTGGATTTTATTTTTCTTTTATATCTTTGCCGTTTATTTCCCAGCTTTTGCTCTATCGTTTCGCCTATAAAATGTTTAGAAATGAAGAAGCATTTAAATATCCGTTCGACCCTCTCCATACACAACACACAAACACACAGATACATATCTGTTTCTTGTTGTCACGCACTCAACCACGTAACAACAGTCATACCTTTCTATGTGATTTTTCTCACTCAAATGTAGATATGTAAGAATAACAGAATATATATGACCACAACGATATAGGGCAAAGCTTCTTCAGAACCTGGGTGATCACGGTTCTCCATAACATCCTATTCTTTGTAGCTCTTACCAATATTACCCTTTTTACTATCTACTATGACACCCTATTGTAAGGAACAGTTATAACACGTAATCGTACTTGGTATAACATAATTCGTTAAAGTATTCTCTATACATAATGCTTAAGCTATTGCCGTAACGTCTATATAGTTAGTATGAAGACTGACTCCAATACGATTGGTACCTATTCAGTCGCTGAGAGGAGTTGTGATACAAGGTCGGGATTATAGCGAGGAACCTGAGCGTTTCCACTCGGTCCGTTGGTTAAAATTTACCCATTTTCGCAAAAGCGATCGCGGGTACAATATTTGTCTGTTTTTCTCAGCCGAGTCTCTACCCAAAGAGAGAGGTCTTGTCACCCTCTGCCCGAAGAGAGGGGTCTTGTCACCTTCTGCCCGAAGACAGAGGTCTTGTCACCTTCTGACAGAAGACAGAGGTCTTGTCACCTTCTGCCAGAAGACAGAGGTCTTGTCACCTTCTGCCAGAAGACAGAGGTCTTGTCACCCTCTGCCCCCCTGCACTAACACACGATACAATACCTTAGGAGACAACGGAAGGGAGTCCTTCCTTAACCCGTGTGAAGACTTTCAGAACATGTGGACACTCTAGTAGTACGGAGGTCCTCATCTTCGCCATTATGCACACTTCTCAAAGATTGGAAAGATTTCTTAGCGTCTTCCTTCCAGAAGAGGCCATTAACCCTAATCTTGCGTACACATTCGGTCCAGAAATTTGAGCCGCAACGTCTGTTGACGAATCTCAACGTCGGGAATTCCTAGACTGCCCTCACACAGATGGAGGCAACAGACCGGCCGACGCACCTAAGAAGTATTATCAGCCCAGAAGAAGCGAAAGAGGACTCGAACCAACAGAGTTAGCTCGGTTTAAGAGTATGGAAGTACCGAGAGCCGGTAAAGAACGATAGGGTAGATGTGAGAGGTACAAGCTTCCGCCCTCCCCTTTAAGAAAAGCCTCCCCGGCGACCACAGACGAATTGAAGCCTCGGCCTTTTCTCGGACCTATAACAAATTTATCTTCAACCGGAGGTCGGGGCCAAACCAGATTCCGGGTAACTGGAAAGACCCGTCCGTCCAAGTGAAGGGGCTGGGAAGAGAGATATCCTTACACGCGCCTAACCGCAAACCGACGGACTTCTCGCGGTTGATTTTGGCTCCTGTTACGGTCTCATACCTGCTGACTTCCTTCGCCGATCTCGGCCTTGATGTTCACGAACGATGGTTACGTCTTCGTCATCGGCGGAATATGTGGCTGTGGTGATCGCACTAGGGAGAGTGATTCCACGTAGAACCGGTTTCGCCTTCAACTTGCGTAGGAAGGGCTCCAAAGCAAGAACGTAAAGCATCGGCGAAAGAAGATAACCCTCACGAATAGATCTCGACAGAATGAAAGACTTCGACCTTTCGCTATTCACCTCCAACATCGCACCGGGGGACCCGATACAAGAATGGATCCAGGACCAAAAGTACGACCCGAAGCCGGCGGACTCGAGGACAGCCCCGAGAAACCGATGGTCAAACCTATCAAATACCTTAGACTGATCTAAATTGATCAGCGCGACTTCACTGACGACTAGTTCTACGATCAAGCGCATCATATGAAGGTCGCCATGAATAGTCCTACCCTTCACAGCGCAGGTCTGTTCGGGGCCAATCAGACTAGGTAGGACAGGCTAAGAACTTGGCCAAAATCTTTAACTGTATTCAACAGTTAAGGACTGGAAATGATTAATCCCATTCTCTCCGTCTTTGTCATTGCAAAACAACTTGATCACGCCTGTGGTGAAGCGCTCGGAAATATTCCCGTTGCTCATCCATTGATTAAAGATCAGCGCCAGCAGGAGTACAAACACGCGTGACTGCCTCAAGTATACCTCATAGGGTAGTCATCAAGACTTCAACGCATGACAAATTCCCTCCTCTGTTGTCGGATCCTCGTATTCATCTGCTTCAGCCGCCTCGAGGTGGGGAAAATCAGCCAAATAGCTGTCGAACTGAGCTATATTCAGACCGGGCTCCCTAGTGAAGATATCCTGAAAATAAGACCAGAAGGCCTCACATGTGCCGTTGTTTGTGGTCACGGTACACCCATCCGGAAATGAGACGCTAGTAATGTATCGATCTGAAATACTCCAAATCTCTTCTGCTCGCAGTTTAACGGCCATATTTGTTGCCTCGGAAGACATCCTGTTTAAACTAACCCTGACTATCAGAGCTTGGTCTTTTTTGATAAGCGAGCAGGTCAACCCTGCCTAAGCTGAGGCTATTTCAACCACTATCTTCTGATTGGATAGCCCTTTCTACTCTAGACACTTGTGCCGTTTGCTCTGCTAGTCTATTATAATCAACAGCAAACTTTCTAACGATGTCCTTAAGGTGAGCCCACAACTTATTCCCAACCACGGCCCCCGTCAACCCCCGGTGGTCCTAAAAATTCTTCTCCTCGGACAGTGTCGTGTGGAATTTCCAGTAGCCAGCCATGCTAATCCTAGACTTGTCTAAGTTTAGATGAACCCAGAAAAAGCTTATGGTCAGGGGACTGACGAGAAAATGTTTTCCGCCTATCTCCAAGTTTTGGGGAATGGAGATGAAGTCTTCCCTGCCTAGCATCATCTCGAACCCCGACTCCCCCATATCATATTTCGGGGTTACACTAACTATTTTGCCGTTCAGCATGCTCCGAGGATGTAGCCGGGAATCTCGTAGACCTTTAACTTGGTCCTGTGTCCGTCCGAATGATGTGGTCGCTTGTGATTAGATCCCGGAACGTCGCGTCGGCACAAGTCTTTCGGTGTGGGCAAGAGTTATATACATTATAAAACCCGAACCTTTTACAATCTTTTGGGTTTTACACACCACCCCCGCCCTTCCGAGGACGTCAGCGACTTCATTACTTTATTACATTAATCTTGCGCGTCTGCTTGTCGATCACAAAAACTGACACTGTCCTCTTCACAATCCGCTTCCACACATCGAGGTCGACCAAAAGTCCATCATCGGTTACCATGTCAGTGGAATTGCTTGGCTCGCTCTACAAATTCTATAACATCGACTCTGCACTTCGGTGGGGAACTCCATACAGAGGGAACTTCTCCAGCCGCTACACTGGCTTACCCGATTGTCGAAGCCGCAATGTTGTCACTGCTAATTTCTTTTTCTTCTTCGTTGCCTTTTTTCTCCTCTTCTACCACGAAGATGTATAGGAGCCACTCTTGGAAGATGAATTTTCCTGTTTTTCCCCTTTTTTGCCTGGTTTGTTGGGGGAGGGGAGTGGTTATTTTTGTCTGGCAGTGCAACAAAATGAATCTTTTCTAACGATGGTCCGACCCACGTCGGCCATCTTTAAAATTCCATTCTAAAGCTTCAGAATAAAGCGTTTGTTTTTCACCCTAAAAAATTCAAAAAGGAAGGGGCAAAAATTTTTAAAAGAAAATGCAAAAGCAAAGCAAAAAATAAGAAACACAACAATATATAATAAAATATTCTAAGTCCGGCATAAAAATGTCTTTTTTTACAGGGAAGGGGCAAAAGAAAATTTTAAAAGAAATAAAATTTACTGCAGAAATAAAATAAATATACTTTCAAGGCAGAAAAATCAGTTCAGCGTCTCTCCACGAGGGAGGGGACAAAAAAATTAAAAGAAATACAATATACTACAAAAAATGAAAAAATAAATTAAACTTTCAAACAGAAAAAATAAGTTCAAAATTCAAAAATTTAAACCAAAAATAAAACAAGTTCACACAACTGGAAACAAAATTATACTCAACAAAATCAAAGCAAAGTTGTCGACGTTATATGACCAAATACAGTTATAAATTAGTTAATTTATAATATATATATATGTATATATAAATGTGAACATAGAAATCAACACTTAGAGGCGACAGTCTGTTTCAAAATAAAAATAAATAAATGAATAAATAAATATATATGATAAGAAATAAAAATAAAAACAAGCAAAATAATTTAACCCAAATAAATAAACGAATCAACGACTTCCGGTAAAATAACCGCCAAAATAGACTACCCACAATGCACCACGGGACCCGTACATATAAATAGCCGAGAAAAATAACAGCACTCCTGGACTGACGATTGCATCAAGCATGAAACAGACTGTCGCCTCTAAGTGTTGACTTCTATGTTCCCATTTATATTTACACACACACTATCTCTGATATTGAGCACTTTATCCCATAAATATAGCACATCTTAAGACTATATTTCTTTAAAATTATATAATTTAACGTATGATGAACGAACAGAATATAAGAATATAGCAATAACTGAGCAGTACTAAAATTGAGAATAGAGGATATCCCTATACATGAGCAGTGGATGTGGAAGAGTCTACCCCCCCCCAAATTAAATAACGGATTCAGTTTAGAATTCCCTATAGGTTACCTAGATCGATACACAACAGATGAAAGCTGAAGGGAAGCTATTCGAGTGGAACTTACTTCTTGCCGATGGAATACGGAGGGAATGTGGGAGATTTTCTACAATGTAAGTAACATAACTGATCTAGGCCGTGAAGGTTAAACTTGGCGGAACCAAGGTATGTAGTTCGTCCGAGCACTTTCCGTGAAAGTAGCGATATAGTAATGATAGGCTTGCCACATCCTTCTTGTAAGAGAGAGGTTGAAGAGTAGAAAATAATTCTTCTCCAACAAAGACTCGTAGATGCTTTTGAACTCTATCAAGACTGGAAAGCGAGAACTAAACAGCTCCCGCCCAAATAAGGCAACAGTACACCATTTTAAAGAGGTACAGTGGAATAATGGATAATGGCTCAGATTGAGGAATCAGAGAACCAAGTTCGAATTTCAGTCGGATCCATCACATTCACTTATGTGCTAATAGCCTTGGGAAAGGCATGTATCCTTTTCTTCTCTACCCAGCTATGGGTAAATAGTAGGACAAGACTGGGCTTTATAGCCTTGGGTGGTAACTGGTCTAGGAGAAAGTAACTCTGAATTTAAAACTATATACAATTGAGGAAAGGATCGTTCGCGTTGGTTCGATGATCTTGACTAAAGTCGACAAATGAAGATGAAGCCTGATCCATGTCCTCTTGCCTGAGTATATGTCGCAGAAATTTCAAGTGTCACTTTCTGATTCTAAATGTTGTCCATTTTGTTGCCATTTTCCTTAAAATGTCCCCGTTGTTATCATGTTCCGCCGATGGTATTCTCAGTATCCTATGAGTTTCTGCAGCTCTCCTTTTGTGTCTGTCATCAACATGTCATCTGCGGGACTTATATTTTTAGCACTTGTGCCGACTAATAATAAATCACCTCGCTGTACAGGTTAAATAAATCCGCTGATAAGACACATCCTCGTCTGACACCCGATTTTCTATTCGCATTCGTGGAGTTTGCCCTCCTTACTATATATTGTGGATTATTCTAATATATTTCCCCTTTCTAAATACCGACTCATTTAGCCTTCTGCCAGAATTAGCTATGCTTAAAAAGTTTAAAAAGTCGAGTGCCTTTAGAGCAGGTGAGTGGGGTTCCACTGTATGGATTGTCTCTTTGTCTCTGGCTCAAAGGGACGAACCCAACACTCATACTTGGTGAAAGCTAGATGGATCTGCCTCAGATAATGTTAGATATTCCCGTGATGTTATCAACCTGGTGGGCATGTGATCAGGGCTCAGAAGCGGCCCCCCCGCCGAACAGAAACCTTCGTTATGCAATGTTCATTGTGAAGAATATTCTCAGCTTACTCATGGTATATGCTAATAGCATTGGCTATTTGATTTATAGTCAATCGCCTGTTGTCCATCATCATCAACACGAACAATGGAGGCAGTTGTAGCCAGACCTTGGGTCATTTTCAAGGCTCTCCCTTCTCTTCCTAAATTCAGCTGCCCACTTTTTCACACCTGATAAAACTGGAGTCTCATCCAGCAACTACTAAGAATAAATGTCCTTAGGTTTGGTTTAGTTTGTTTTGTTTTACGGCATATCGACCTCAATGGGTCATTTAATGCCGACAACTTTTTTCCTGGTAATATTTTGTTTTGTCAACAATCTATTTCTGGTAATATTTTTTCCTCAAAAAATGTATATCTGGTATTATTATTTTAAAAAATGTATTGCTGGTAATAGTTTTTTTTAGTTCAAAAATTTATTTCTGGTAATAATTTTTTACAAAGTTTTTTTTTGGTATTAAAACCTATTTGTACACTTTCATAATGCTTTTTTACCTCAGTTTCTGGGTTAACTATTTGCCCATAGCTGGGACCCCCTAACAGGTACTACCACCCCGGGTCAGAGTGGATCTGGGAACACCAGCAATTAAGAGGTGGTTCCACGCTCCTCAAAGCCTTCTGATCAGAGGCCTTGCTGCTGGACGTAGTTTATCGTCTTACACTGGACGCGGATGTAGTTTATCGTCATACCCTGGGAATGTCCTTAGGGTTTAAATCCTTTTTCTTTAGATACTTGGTAGCACTATGTTGCCGATATTCAAGAGAGGTCGCTTCTTACTTCTAAAATCTTCTTTGAACAGTCAGATGTTCGTTTACCTGAAAAGAAACAATCTAGTTATTAATAAGAAGAGTTGAACTGAATGCATGCAAAATTTCACAGCTCTAGTATCACTCCTTCATAGTCAGCCCATGAAGTTTTCAGCCCGTCCTCACATTTTTTTTTTAATAGTAATGTTAACACAATGCAATACAAACTCAAAAGCGACTCAAGGTACAGTGTTCCCGTGTGGTGTGGTGTGGTGTGGTGTGGTATGTCCGTAAGAAAAGAGAAGTGAATTTTATGGAATTAACCCGAGACTTGAAGAGGTCAGGTTTCAATTAAGTGGGAAAACATCCTTCCGGGAATTGTTCCACAAAGCAGCAGTTCTTGAAAAATAACTGCCCGAGTGGAACTTCCTCCTTGCTAATGGAATACGAACGTAATGGGGATGAGTCATTCTTGCGTACGTAGCGTGTGGGGTTCCAATTGCAAAGATCAGGGGTAGTGGAACTAAGGAATGCAGCTCGTCAGAACACATGCCATGGAAATAGCTAGAGACCAGCGAGAGGCTCGTAAGAAATCATGGCCCTCCACATCTTCCTGTCTCTCATAACATACATTTTAGTTATTTCTCGCAAACGCTGTTCTACAATCCATTTAATCGAGCTCATTAAGTATGTTTCGTGCTGCTTTCCTTTATATCTCTTTCGTTCAATCTGCCTTGTGGGTATCAGATTTTCCAAGCCCTCCTTCTTCCTTAGATCCCCTAGAAATTTCAAATGCCTCTTCCTGGTGTAAAGTATAAGTTTCCTTTTTGTATCCATTTTCTCTAAAGACTCATCGTTGGTCAAATATTCGGTACATGGTATCCTCAGCATCTTTCTGTAGAACCACATTTTTCTTGCT
>CAHIKZ030005566.1:470000-500000 GCA_903632075.3 Acanthosepion pharaonis | reverse complement strand
TGAATAGTGCCTTTAAACACAATTTTTTCTCTGACTCTTGAAATAGACATATCTGCTCACTTTCGTAACCAAACGTAAACAAAGCAATTTACGAAAAAAATGGATGGAATTTTTATTTATTAATCCGACTGATTTTTATTGCTTAAACATTATTTTTAGCGGATACTCGTATTTGAGTAGACGCCCCGTTTATTTATTAAACAATATATTTATTTATTTTCGTCCCTACGTTATACAGTCTTACTGATTGAAGCGATCGTAGGAAAAATGTGCCTCATTGGTGGACTAAAACGACATATGTAAATTCACTAAGATATTCGTGCGACAGCAAATGCAAGAAGTATCCAACGTTGCCGCATCTGTGCAAGAGAATGTAAGTCGATAGCAGGGCAGAAAAGCCACATCGGCCCTCTATAAGTTACCCTCTCTAAGTAGGTCAGGCCTCAAAAATCATTATGGAGGCCACACAGAAGGAAATCATTCTCTATATGTTATTTGTAAAGAAAGGGGATGGATTCATTAATTTATTAATCCGAAAGATTTTTATTACTTAAATCTTATGCTAGTGGATACTTGTATTCGAGTAGGTGGTCTGTTTGTTTATTAAAGAGTATATTTATTTATTTTCGTCTATCGGCCTGAATATTCGAGAAATCATATTAGAGCGCATATTTTTCTAAATATACTATTTAATAAATAAACGGGGCGACTACTCAAATACGAGTATCCACTAAAAATAACGTTTAAGTAATATATATATACTAGCAGCATGGCCCGGCGTTGCCCGTGCTTGATTCAAAATCGTACGACTCATACAGCAATCGCTATCACTTGACTTAAAAATATTTTTGCCCTTCCTTGCCTTTAAAGGAGTGCCATTTATGATGTTGCTACATGCCTTACTTCTTGCCTATCTCACACTGGGAATTTTTTCTAATCTCTATACTAAACATTAAATCTGTTACGAAAAAAGAACTAAACAAAATGAACACAAAAATGATCAGCTTTAAAAAAGGACTCGTAACTGGAAAAACCGAATGAAAAAAGAATGTTAACAACAAATACTTTTTCACACCCAACCCAGTTCTGCGGAATCAGAATCAACATTGAGTTTAAGCAAGCGAATGAGCTAACCGGAGTAAAGTGCCATGCAGATTTAAATTTTTTCCCACTTGTGACGAATGCAGCTATCGAATTTTTTTTTTTTTTGCATGCTAGCATAATAGTTAACATTCGTGGCAGCCAACTATAGGCTCTCACTCTGACCAGTATAAAATGGCTGCAAACTACATGAAAGCTACCGTAGAAGCATGAAAAAATCAATTATTTCCACTATCGATGGGAGTTGGGAAATGCAAAGTCGGTCTTGGCCTTTCCCGCTAACTTGTAGCATTTGCATGTAAATTTTGGTGCAAATCCGTCGAAAATTGCGACCGTGCATTCGTTACACACAGAGACACACACACATCCTGCTTTTATATATATATATATATATATATATATATATATAATGCATTTACAAAATTATGTCTAAATATAAATATTTGTTTTATAAAATAAAAGTTTTCATTATACAGTCATCCATTGATTAATGCATTTTCACTTAGTGCGCTAACATTTTTATATACCAAAATTCGATTAGTGAATATATAACACTCGATTAGTGCGGTAAAACATCCTTCAGTTTAACCAGGGTAATTGAAAATTGATCTTTTTATAGTTACCGATGTACACATCATCCACACTAATCGGGGAGATTCATCTATCTATCTCCTATTCTATCTTTCTCTCTCTCTCTCTCTCTCTCTATATATATATATATATATATATATATATATATATATATATATATATATATATATATATGTGTATATATATATATATATATGAAAAGTGTATATAAATATAAACAAATATATATATGTATAATTATTTATATATTATATGCGAGGTACTTATTAGAAAGCGCTCAATATCAGAGATAGAGCTAACATATATCTGACGATCGCTAAAGCGTGAAACCCAGGGTCACAAACTCACATCTATCCAACCAAATATATATATATATATATATATATGTATATATATATATATATATATATAGAGAGAGAGAGAGAGGAGAGATGAGAGAAAAGTAGATAGATAGATAGATAGATAGATAGATAGATAGATAGATAGATAGATAGATAGATTTGCGTATTTAGGCAAGAATCCTAATTTCATGCACATTCATTGAATATACAATTTTTATACAATTTCTCAAGTGATATTATAATTTTTTTTTCTTTTCGGTAGATAAATTATAAGCTCACATGAGAAATTGTATAAAAAACTAAATCAAAGCACCTTGTCTGTTATATACAATGAAACGTGCATATATATATATATATATATATATATATATATATATATATATATATATATATATGTGTGTGTGTGTGTGTGTGTGTGTGTGTGTGTGTGTGTGTAAGCAAATGTAAATGGATATAGATCCGACAGAATGAAGAAAAATTTGGAAAAAACAAACAAAAATCCTTAAATGCAATTATGTTGTTTAAAATGAATGAAATGTCGACGTCTGACGTTTCGGTTTAATAAACTTTTTTCAAGACAATATTCATTAAAATACAATTTTATGTCCATCGTCTTTATCAAATTGAACTCAATTGTATTTTAATGAATATTGTCTTGAAAAATATTTATTAAAACCGAAACGTCAGACGTCGACATACAAATTCATTCATTTTAAAAAAATATAATTGCAAGCCAAGGATTTTTTGTTTGTTTTTTAAATTTTTTTCATATATATATATATATATATATATATATATATATATATATATATATAAAAAAACAGATATATAATCCGGTGTTCTTATAGATATTTTTATTTTACAAAATAGTGCTCAGTGTAAATTTACAGAGCATTAATATTATAAATTAATTGATTTAAAATGTTTTTTCGCTACACATTTCTAACCATGTTTCAAAAATGGAAGCTACAAGGGAAGCTTAAATTAAAGACATTAGTTCCATTTCATCCTCAAACGAATTTTGGAGTAACTTTAGCTTCCATTTTTGAAATATGGTTAGAACTGTGTAGCGAAAAAACATATTTTAAATCAATTAATTTTTAATATATATATATATATATATATATATAGAGAGAGAGAGAGAGAGAAGTGATAGAAAAGCAGATAGATAGATAGATAGATAGATAGATAGATAGATAGATAGATTTTCAATTACCATGTGTATTATATATGCACTAATCGAATTTTGGTATATAAAAATGTTATCGCATTAATCGAGGGATTCCTGTATAAAGCAAACCAGTATTTTATAAAACAAACATTTATATTTAGACATAATTTTGTAAATGCACTTAATATATTGATTTTCTAAGCAAGGCTGAAATTACGGGGCACCAAGTGAGGATTGAACTCACTACTCATTTGTAACACTTCTAGCATGACAAGAGGTGCCAAAAAAGCATTTAATATATTGGTGAATATTAAGCCAATAAATCGAATATTATACAATGAAATTTCAGATAAAAAATAAATAATTTGTTCTCTTTTTGAACAATATCATTAAGAGTGGCAATCAGTTTTTATGTCCCTGTCAAAAGTTACGGCTATAACTTACATGTATATATTATTTGCTTTCACCAATCGACTATCACTGATGGCCTTTGTCAGTCGCTTAGCTTGAAACGTTCATAATCTATCGAAGTGCATGATTACTCAACAAATTGTCGCCCCATTAAGTAATTAAACAAATCTATGAGGCCTGTGACAGGTAAGAGAAAGCAACAGTCTCTCACCTGGAATTCTACCACGTTTCTGAAAAGGTAATAAAAAATAACAAATACTTAAAGGATGAGGCATGTCATAAAGTTTTGTTTTATCTTGCTTCAGCATTCGTTTACTCTCAGTTTTCTGCAGGTCTGCTCGTCTTGTTCTACTTATCTGTCTGCTCCCCCTCCCTCTCTCTATGCTTTGCTCTACCCTTATCTGTCACCCTCCCTCTTCTCTCTCTCTTTCCTTATCTCTCCACCATCTCTCTCCCCACCACTTCCCGCTTTCTCTCCCTGTCTTTCCCCTCTCTATCTCTCTCCTCTATATCCTCCCTTTCTATCTCCCTCTCCTACTCTCCTTCTCTCTCTCTATTCTATCCATACGAACCTATCCTAAAAATCTTGTCGGCATTAAATAACCCATTGAGGTTGATATGCCGTAAAAGAAAATGAATCAAACCAAAGAATACATATTCTATTCATACGAACCTATCCTAAAAATCTTGTCGGCAGTAAATAACCCATCGAGGCTGACATGACGTAAAAGAAATTGAATCAAAGCAAAGAATATATATTCTATCCATACGAACCTATCCTAAAAATCTTGTCGGCATTAAATAACCCATTGAGGTTGATATGCCGTAAAAGAAATTGAATCAAAGCAAAGAATACATATTCTATTCATACGAACCTATGCTAAAAATCTTGTCGACATTAAATAGCCCATTGAGGTTGATATGACGTAAAACAAAATAAACCAAACCAAACCAAACCATGTATCATGAAATAGGATACGTAACGCCGGTTCTCGTACGATTACCGAAGTTAAGTAACGTCCAGCCTGATCAGTAGTTGGATGGATCACCGCTTTGAAATCCCAGGTTCTGTAGGCTTGGATGTGCGGATATTGTAATATATCAGTGAGTCGAGTTTAAGTAAGAGACAGGCTACCTCTTCTGCACTTATTTCCATTTCTCACGCAATTATTTGGTATCTTATTTTACGTTTGTCATCCATCTCTGACTTTTTCCCTATCACTCTCTTTTTGTTCTACAAATCCTTTTTACGTCTCAATTAACTCCCTTTATGGCGCATGCGTCTACAGCCGATTGCGCTTTCTATCATAAACAATATACTTGCATTTTATAACATGTCAGATATCGTCACTGAATCACTGTTATTTCCAAACTGTGCCTTTGTTAACACGTTAATTGCTGTGATGCTCCTCTTTTCGTGCAACCTGTCCGTATTTAAGCAACAGCCATTTTCTTTATAGCCATTTTCGCCTGTTTAACATTACACACTCTCGGTATCCGCCATTTTGTATCGTTCCTTTCTATTTCTTGTTTTCTGTACATTGTTTTCGGTATCGTTTTAAATTATTTACAATTTTACAAAAATCATCTGAGGACATCATGGGCTAGAATCACTGAAAACACGCACACTTACTAAACATACATCAACGCACGTGCACACGTACACATATACACATATACACATATATTTACTTGGCGTTTCCCAAAGGCTCAAGGAATTTGACCATGAAAAACACGTAGTTTCTTCTGCTTCTTTTGAGGTCGTATTTGGTTTTCTATTTATATACAGACGCACAAAATGCACTGCTTACAAAGAATAACGATAAAAATCCGTACTATTAGGATGGTGCAAAAATAATGACGTAATAATGTCGTTTTTTGACGTTAAAAAATACGTCAAAAACGACATTGTTACGTCATTATTTTTGCACCAACCTAATACATTCATATTTTCGTTCTTCCTTCCTTTCGTTCTTCCTTTCGTTCTTCCTTTCTTTTCCTGTCTTCCTTCCTTTCGTTCTTCCTTTCTTTTCCTGTCTTTCTTCCTTTTGTTCTTTCTTTCTGTAATTCCTTTCTTGCTTTCGTTCCTTTCTTTCTTTCTTTCTTCTTATTGCTCTTTTCGTTTCTTTCTTTCGTTAGTTTATCTTTCTTTCTTCATTTATTTTTGTCATTCTTTCATTGTCTTCCTTTGTCTTTTTCTTCCTTTCTGTTCCTTCTTTCTGTCTGAATTTATTTATTTATTTATTTTGTTTTTTTTTTCTTTCTTTCTTCCATTCCTTCTTTCATTCTTTTAATTCATTGGCTCGTTCATTCTTTGTCTTCCTTTCTTTCTTTTTGCCTTTCTTTCTGTCTTTTTTCTCCTCCTTTCTGTGGCCCTTCTCTTTTTTGTTCTTTCTTTCTTTCTTTCTTTCTTTCTTTCTTTCTTACAATATGTTCATGCATATGTAAGTGTGTGACACGCGTTTGAATTACGGAATCTTGTATCTGCGCCTGCAAAATCTGATCTGAATTGATAGTGCTCTTCCTTTTGTATCTGTCGTGTCCCACATAAAAGTGACACACACCACCGCAACGACTGCACCTGATAGAGCTCTTTCCCGACATTGTGTTTCTATTGTATTCTTAGGTAAGTCTCTCTCCTGTTTAGTTTTCGATATACTCCAAGCCGGCAGCGAGGATAATTGTTTCAAATTTCCTTCAATAATTTTATGCTCCCCTTGAAAAGAACATTGGAACGAAGATCAGGTTGACCGTGTGCCTCTCTTGCGAAAGGAAAGTTCTCCGTAAAACATGTCTTTCACTATCATTCCGTTCAATACACACGCACGCATATATATATATATATGTGTGTGTGTGTGTGTGTATTGATGTAATAGGAAAGAACTGTTAGATTGATGATCCTAAGTTCTTTAGTATTTTATTTTAAAAAACAGTGCTCGATACATAAGTAGAGCCTAAATTTTATATTTATTTTTAAAAATATGATTCTGTGTCGCGATGGAATCATATTTATATATATATATATATATATATATATATATATATATATATATATATATTAAAATAAAAACTAGAAATTTTGTATTGTAGGCCATGATAAGTTTAAAATAAAACACACACCAGTCGACCGGTTTCGTCCCCTCTCGTCAGAACTGTTAACGGGGAAGGATTATGAGGAAAAGAAAAAAAATCTGTCATGGATGACATGAATGAATGGACAGGGAAGGAAAAAAATTTTTTTATACCAACCAAGCTGCTAGAAGCGAAGAACATATATATATTTTTATATATATATATATATATATATATATATATATATATATATATATATATATATATATCGCATGCAACTATTTTTATATATATATACATATATATACATCTCACTCCCATTTGTCAACCTCACTTTCTTCAACAGTGGTAACACTGTTGAAGAAAGTGAGGTTAATAGTGTTTTGAACGGTTTTTTTTAATAGAAAAACGCCCACTCGAATTCCAGCGGCACTGAACATGCGAAGGCTCGGAATAAACGTTCTTACTTTTATTCAAAATAACACAAAAACACATCTCACAACATTTATCGGCCTGAATGTCCGAGAAATCTTCATAGAAAATATTCGTCCTCCGACAGGATTCGAACCTGTACCCTATACGGAACCGTCATATAACCAGCAAGTGTTGTTTAATACTGTTTATTATAAACAGAGCATTTACTTAAATATTTGTATCTATAAAAAGAATGTATAAACGTAAAAATGTTTTAAAATAATTGTCTCCATTTCATAATATATGCATAAGTTTCATTAAAAACGACTGACAAGGTACTGCAATTAACCTTTTTATTTTTTCTCATGTTCGTATAAGTATTTTCTTTTCTGGACATGAAGGGTGGAACAAATTAACCAAATGTCTTATATATCCGAAGGCTTTCGGCTATTCTTTTAGCCATTATCATCGATTTTGTTTTAATTTTTAACTGAATGTGTAGATTTTTATATATGTTTCTAGAATCATGGGAATATTTTTTTGTTTTTCAAACACGGTCATCACATTGTGACCATGTTCATAGTTGATGTTATTCAGCGTTGACGTTCTGTTATTATTATAAGTGCTTCCAAGATCCGTTAGATCCGACGTGTTTTTAACCGAATAGGCCACGAAAGGCAACGTCGATTAAATATAGTTTGAATTCCAGTCGAATCCATTACATTCACATGGGAAAGGTATGAATCCTCTTCTTCTTCCTCCAGCTATGGGTAAATAGCAGGAGAGACCGGGTTCTATAGCCTTGGATGGTAACTGGTCTACAGCAGAAAGAAATGGCAACCTACTGCGGGTGAAAATTGCCTCGTCAGTCATATATCGAAAGATACATGATAGCCTAAACGTGTATCATGCATGGCACATAACTGTCTTTTAAGCATATCGTTCTCGTTTAGATTCCCGAAATTTCATATATACTCCAGTTTTGTATCCGAACCGTAAACAAAGCAATTTCTAAAGAAATAATGGATTTTTGTTTATTAATCCGACATATTTTTCACTTACGGATTTCGATCTTATTTCATTGAAGATGGCTGACAAGGCACTCCGACTGAGCTTTTTATTATTGTTTTCTTGCATTCGTACAAGGGATTTCTTTTCGGGACGTAGAGTGTGTAAGAACTGCCAAAATAATATTTGGATTCGAGCACTTTCGCATAATCCGTTAGCTATTATCAAAGGGGTATTTTTATTTTTCTGAATATTTAGATTTTTTTATAGAAATAGAAATCTTTTGATTCCTGAAAACAATCAACACATTATGGCCATGTTCATAACTGATAGTATAAAGAGTTGGTTTCTTCGTTTTTTATTATTATTGCTTCGATAATTTTAAAGTGGTTTCTGTAGATGGGTGTACAGACAAACCTCTCAACTACGGCACCACCCCCATTAACGGACTTCGGATGCAAATGACAAAATCTGCAGGCAAAAGTTTTAAAAATTATGCAGGAAAAAAAACTTCCAAATCACCAGTGACGTATTTCAAAATTGGCTGGTTCAGCGGAACGAGTCGTATTAGTTCTCAAAGTGACCGCTTGGCGGCGATGGCTGGCCTTTCAATTGTAAACAAAGATGGGTGTACAGTATATAAAGTACGATACATTAGCGCCTGAATGAGAAAGTAACTGTGAGAAATCTATTAGTTTTGTTATTTTGATTAAAATTATATTAAGTATATATTTATTTATACCGTATATGCATGTTTATAGTATTTATATTATGATCATAACTACTGGTAGTTACTATAGTGGTTTTATAACTCAAAAATAATCCCTTTCTAACTACGGACAATCGGCTTTAACGGACCACCCCTCCCCTATTAGTCCGTTGTTGAGAGGTTTGTCTTTATTATGTTGGAATAATAGAATAATCTGGGGAACAAACAATTATTTGAACAATTTAAGTTAAATCCAAAAAGAAATATCTTGTTCGCATATGTATACGTGTGTGTGTGTGTGTGTGTCCATGTTTGTATGTGGTTAGTGTTACACAACCTCACACACACACACACACATATATATATATATTTATATATATATATATATATATATATATATACATGAATCATTCATACAAAAAACAGATATTGAAGTTAATGATATAAATGGCGAGAATACATCTTTGCAAACAAATTTAATAAATTTTAATTAAATTTTTTGTATGAATGATTCATGTAATGTAAATTGAACTGCACCACATACTTGATATATATATATATATATATGTGTGTGTGCGTGTGTGTGTGTGTGTGTGTGTCTATGTTTTTATGTGGTTGGTGTTACACAACCTCACATACATACACATACACACAAAAACACACACACACATATATATACACACACACACACACACACACACACACACACACATATATATGTGTGTGTGTGTCTGTGTGTATGTATGTATGTGAGGTTGTGTAACACCAACCACATAAAAACATAGACACACACACACACACACATATATATATATATATATATATATATATATATATATAGTTCACTATGTAATGTATAGATAAATAAATATAAATTGTTCATCTCGGCTCCAAATCATTAACAATGGACGTCAATATTTATTAACATCACGTAAGCAACGGGCGGGGTGAAAAACGAAAAAAGTTTTAATCTGAATAACAAATGGATAAATAAATTATTTGGTAAAAAAAAAAGAAAAGAAAAGAAAGGAAATTAAACAAACATAAAATAAAATTCAAAATAACGTCCCAAAGAAACAATCAAAAGTGAATAAAAACAAAAGACTTAAGAACACCTTTGAATCAAGCCGACTAAAAAAATACATTAAGTTTATAAATATATACTGACAGGCGCGACAATTTCTCTTTCACCATATTCCATTTTTATCATTTTTTTTTCTCTTCTTTTTCTTCTTCCCCGTCTTTTATTTATTATTATTGTTTCTTCATGCATTTACACCAGCTGTCTGGATATCAAATGACATTAAATCTCTTCACTAATCCATAAGTGTTCAGCAATGATGTTCGTCAATATGATTTCGTTTTTTCTTCGGATCTCTCGTTACTCTATTTATTATGCTAGATTCTTTTGGATAATTTCAATCACTCCATTATCGTAGAAATAAGGGGTACATTTTATTTCATTATTATTTTCATTTATTTCACTAGGGCGATATATGTTTTCCGATTTTTATTTTAATTTAGTTGAGCTTTTGTTGTCTTTTACAATCAAGGAATCCGCATAACAACTACCCGTTTGCAATTACTACACCGTTGACCAAAATTTGTTGGCCACTCTTTGGATTTAATAATTACAGTCCGACATCTTTAATCCTCTGTGGCCCAATAACACTCATGGTCTGGCGCTTTTTTTAATCAACCGCCATTATTTCGTTGAACTATTTCGAGGGCAGCGCTACACGTTATTTACAACTTCCCGTAGCAGCCGACAGCAGCAGAGTGTTTTGATGATACGGTCTTGCTCAATTATTATATATAGATGCACAGGAGAATTTCAACGTAGTACAATGTTTAACATGCTTGTCTCGGCATATCAGTTACAACTAGATAGTGACTTCGATCCTCACTTTCAGCCTTGTGCCAAATCTAATTTCTACTTAGTAAATTACAATAGTTAGCTGCATATTTACCATTCACGGTAGAATGTTAACATTATATTTTCCTTTAGGCTTTTGTTCAGCTTTTTAATTGCATGTGTGGGGATAAAATAAAAATACAAAATAAAATAAAAATACAAAATTAAATAAAATTACAAAATAAAATAAACCTTAAAATCTCCCAGGAGTCCTCTGACGGAAAGACAATTTACGCATGTGCAAAAAAAATAAAGAGAGAGATTTCCTGGCGCCAAAAATAAACTAGAAGAATCTATCTCTTTCTCTGTTGGACCTTTGACTGGTGAACACGTGCCAACTGTTCGGGAAGGAAATTCCCCAACAAGAGCTTGTTGGAATCCAGAAGAAGGAAATAAAATCAGTGTCCTAAACTGTCCCTCTAGTGTCTCCGTATCCTTCTTTTCTTTGTCTATTGATTTCAGCGACGAAGGCATTCAACAAGTTTTTGGATGTTTAGGTGAAAGAATCAACCCAGCACTAATAGCCATAACATCCATACATGAAACAAAAAAAACTTGTTTGGAAGCGTTAATGATTGTTTTATTTCTTATTTTAAGATTTGTTCTATCTTTAAAAACACAGCAATATATATGTGGAATGAGCTGGTAAGACTATGTTTACATAGAGTTTTATAGCGGTGATTTTCGTCATCCGGCATTTATGTGGTCCGGCAATAATTGTGCCGGATTAAAGAGGCTGAACTGTTGAAAGTTTTATGCCTTCTTTAATTTAATTAACTCCTACTAAACTAGAATGCTGAAACTATTTAACCGAATAGTGCATCGCTTACAGTCTTTTAGACAAGGGCTTAAAAAACTTCTAAATCCGCCAGCCCTAAGATTATCATTAGCCATCAAGGTAGATTAGGCAAAAAGAGGTAAAATTTTAAGGAAACTTTGCGTAGCAATGGGTTAATTTCCTTATTATTCTTACTAATACTACTATTAATAATAATAATAATAATAATAATAATAATAATAACTAAATCTGCAACTTCTACGGGAAGAAAACTGAAAGAAACTGGTATGAACACCACCCAGACCCGGTTACGGAGATAGGACCTGTTACAATTCTATGGGACTACACAATACACACTGACAGAACAATCAAGGCCAACCGGCCAGATATTGTTATTAAAGACCACGAACAACGGTGCCTCCTTATTGACATGGCAGTCCCTGCTGACTGCAATGTATCTTTGAAGATATTCAAAAAGTTGTCAAAGTACAAGGACCTTGAAATAGAAATCTCGAAAATGTGGCATATGGGAACATCAACGATCCCTGTTGTAGTTGGAGCCCTAGGACTGGTTGGAAAATATTGCAGTAGACTAATTGAAGGGATTCCTGGAAATCCATGCCTCAAAGAGATACAAAAAATTGTTCTCACAAGTACAGCCCACACTTTACGAAATGCTTTATCTATGTATTTTTTTTTTTTTTTTTTTTGTCAGTGGAAAGTGTCATGACGCTTTTCTAACCTTAGGTCCCTGGGCGGGACCCGGAAAGAAATGTGTAAACGTCAGAAATCAAAGAAAATAAAAATAATAATAATAATAATGAAAATATGATAAAATCCTTCAGAAAGAGAAAATCCCTCTGACTCGAAGCTGACAATAAGTCTATATATAAAATTCTGTGACTTCCGTTTGTCCGTCCGTCCCTCACACCCTCTAGGCACACATTGACCGATCGAAACCAAATTTTGAGGAGACGTGCAAACAGGTAAGGGGGTACAAGGTACAATTGGTTTTACTAGGGTGCGTATTTTAGTACGATAAATTTTCATTCTTTTTTTTTGGGGGGGGGAATTAAAATTTTTATTATTTAACATACAAAATACTCCCACTATTTTAAAAGCAATTTAATGCTTAAAATAACAAATACTTATTTAATAAAAATGTAATATTATTTTTGCATATCGTTTCTTAATTTTTTATATAGACAAGAATCCAGTTTCCAGTGCCCAGCGTTTACAAGAACTATAACCAAATCACAAGGTCAAATGCTCCAAAAATTTAGAATTTGGCTCCAGAATAAAATATTTACGCATGGCCAGTTGTATGTTGCCTGCTCAGGAGTAAGAAACGTTAGAATTTATTCTTTGCTGTTAAAAATAAAAAAAAAAAACAAAAAAAAGAAATTTTGTTAAAAAATATCATTTGCCATGAAGTCCTATAAAATTAAATTAAATTAAACAACGAAATTGAGATTTTGTCAAATCATTTTTCCAAACAAATCAGTTTATTCAAATTTTATCGATTGGTATGCGAAAGTGAACGAAACGTAGAGTTTGTAAATCTCGACAAAATATTTTAGCGATAACTTCAACAATACTAAATACTGTAAGGAAAAAAAATTAGTTTTGAAAATGGCACACACCATTCAATTTTTAAGCGTTTCTTCGAAATCCAGAGAGAGAGCCAAAACTTTTAGCCGATAAGGAACATCTTTGGTCTGCATTGAATGATCTATTGCTGTATCCTGTCTATTTTAACCTGTCTATTCGCCCTACCGGCTGAGCCTATAGAATACGCCGACTGTACCCCCGCAGAAGGATAAGACCCCACTTCAATGAGTAGTCCTGGGTATGACGATAAACAACACCTGGCAGCAAGCAGTCTGATCGTGATAGTTTGAGTAGCGCGGAACCACCTCTAAATTGTTGTTGATCCCAGATTTGCTTGATTGTTTACTTAGCGAAATATCTTATGGGTCATTTAACGCTTTGGGCCCTGCGTTCTTGTACAATTTTAACCCGTCTGCCTAAGTTCCTGAGTCAATATTCGCAAATAATTGGGATGTAATGTTTCACGTTAGATATAAAAATAGTTACAAGTGTTCACCCACTGTTCAACCGGTAGCTGAGGATTAAGTCATTTTTTCTATCCCTGTTCAAGCGGTGGCTGGCTATTACGTCATTTTTCTCTACCACTGTTCAATCAGTGGCTGGGCATTACGTCATTTTTCTCTACGACTAATAAAGCGGCGGCCAGGGTTCAAAGGATTAATGCCGAAATTTAATATTTTTTGGAGTATTAGTAATTTTCAAAAATGTATTGCTGGTATTTTTACTATAAAAATGTATTTTTACACTTTCATATTGTTTTGACGCATGTTTGGTGGTTAAATATTTGCCCATAGCTGGGTCCCTAACAGGTGCTACCACCCCTGCTCAGGGTGTACGTGGGAACAGCAGCAATACAGAAGTGGTTCCACGCAACAAAACCTTCAATCTCCGGATCAGAGGTTTTGCTGCCGGATGTAGTTTCTCATCATACCCAGGACGTTTGCTCCCAGTCCACCCTGACATGCGGTGAAAAGGTCTCACCTATGGCAAACAGTGAACCCCAAACTAGAATCAAAAAGCTAGGAAAGATAAAAATGCCTTTTTATAGCAACCATACCAGAATACATTTTTATGAAAAATACCAGCAATACATTTTATGATCTATAAATTATATATCTAAAAAAAATATGCGTCTACCCGAAAAGTACAAATTTATGTACAAAATATCTTTAGTTGAAGGCATAAAAGTGTGTTCAGAATTTTTAGATTTCGGTATTAAATAACCCATAGAGATGATGTGCCGCTAAGCAAAATCAACCAAACCAGACTAATTGTCCATCGGTAACCGGCGGCTTCTGGTCGTTCCTGTCTCTGCGTCTGTGGGAATCCCGCGGCAAGCAAGAACGTTATTCGAGTAGGCCTGGGTACCCTACTTCTGTAATTTATCCCAAGAATCTTCTCATAACAGGAAGAAGCCGGCTCAATCCGCCCAGGGTGAATGCCGCATCAGTACAGTAGTAGTAGTAATTGTCCATCATTACTTCTGACAACGCAAGCAGACATGCAACTAAAGATGATAAAAAGTAATGTTTACCTTAAAAGAAACCAGAGGTCGATGCATTAAAATTCCCCACATTGAAAAAGATTTTGCAGATGATCTATCTCTTGTTGTCCAACATCAACATCAGTCCCATAATTGTGCGTAGTAATAGGGTCACTGCGCTTTTGAGCGCCTGAGCAATAATATCCGGTTTGAAAGACGGAGATTTATTCATTCGTACTTATCATAAACCTGGCGGGGTCTATTCCTCTCCAGGTCATACAATAGCCAGTTTCCTCCAACTTGAAGACTCGCCTTAATCACGGACACGTGGCCGTTGATTCTATCACTACACAGGCTGCAGCTGTCTATGGACAAGTTTTGTTTCTAATTCTGCTGTGTCACTCGCTACCCACCTCACCAGAAAAGGTTGGTGGAGGAACTGGTTTAGTCGGCGATAATCTGACTATGCGGCAGATACTACTTGGTTAAATGGTGCTCTAGGTAGCATTTATGACCTGGTATATTCAAAAGTTTTGATCAAGAGCAGCTATTTCTTCTCACATGCTTCAACAAAAGATGAACTCCATATAAATGAAAGAAAAATTATTGAAAGCGAACAGTTGAAGACAGAATTTTAAACAGTGCGTATTACGTCTATCGGGTTGAACACTGGAGAAAACTTATTATACTCTAAAAATAATGTTTGAAGTAATATATATATATATATATATATATATATATATATATTCGTTTCACCTTTTGGAAGTGATGTCTGATGATCCAGCGTCCTTTAAAAGGTCTCTGCTGAAATAAATTATTACCATGTTTTTCTTTAAATTATTAGCTCTGAATTTACATTGAGCTCTCAGGATTTCATCCTCCTTGGGACTACCCACACAGATTACCAAGTTTTTCGTAACAACTATATATATATATATATATATATATATATATATATATATATATATATATATATATATATATATATCCTCACCCATAGCCGGGCTCAGAGTTCCATGCACAATTCAATCTTTCAAGTGCTGAATAAAGCACTATTTTATTAACATATATAAATAAATAATATATATATATATATATATATATATATATATATATATATATATATATATATATATATCTTCACGGATCAGTTTCTTAATGTTGTCATTAAACACATTAAGGAAAACCACGAAGTTTTTCTCATTCCTTTTATTTTCCCAAGTACTTTCAATCTCATCCAAGATAATTTTCACGGGTGTATTACAGGGTCGGCGCTAGGGTCTCGGAGGCCAACCCACCGAAACTTTGTTACGCCCCCACCCTCTCTACTACATGTCGATTTCACAACCTGGGAGCCACAAATCCTCGAAGGAAAATTTTGGGATAAAGGCAGCGCTTATTTTTAATTACCAAAAATCAGGTAATTATCCAATTTAAATGAAAATTTTGGTACATATTTATTAATTATTTAGTTTTATAATGAATATGGTTTTTCTCTATTTAAAAAAATTCTGAATAAAGTGTTATTCTTTTTATAATAAGCAACAATATTTTCACGACTAAATTTTAATATTTAAGTCGCAAATTTTTACATTTCCAGAAAGATTAATCGCCGACTCATCCCCTCTGAAAAAAATTTTCCTAAGATTCCAAAACAACACAAGAAAAGAAATCCCCGACAAACTGAACTTTTTTTAAAAAGAAAAAAAAAACGGTGCTAATGCACGACAGGACTTGATATATTTACCGTTTTGCTGATCGTTTTAGAGTCAAGTAGGATTTTTTTTGGGGGGGGGGAATAGTGGTAGGCTCGGACTTTTCCGAAAATGTTTGACGAATGAGATAATCCGCAATTTACATTTACGTTGATACAGGGTTTCGAGCGTGTCTCAACTGGTCTTATCACGCATTTGCACAAAAAACTAAAAAGAAAAATGTTTCCTCTAATACGATTCATAGGTAAATAGATGCATATAGATAGATTTGAAAGAATAGAAAGAAAATAACAATTTAAAACAATAAGCGCTACTGAAATTAACATATCTGCCCCGCCTCCCAAGGTAGTTCGGGGTAGTAAGCACCGGCCCTGACGATTATTATACTTGATGATTGACAATATAACTTAGGTAGAAAAAAAGTAAAAATAACAAAAAAAAAAAAAAAAAAACGCAGCTGAAACTAACGCTTTTGTGGCTCTCCAACTTTATCGGGGGTTCCTGCTTAGTACCCACCGCGCAGGCAATGCAGATATAGTATTGGATGATGACTGACAATGGAACGTCCATTTAAAAATAATAAAACTATACTGAAAAAAATGGCAGAGGCCACAACGGGGCCCCAAATCGCCCCCTGCTCGGGGGTTTCGGGAGTAAGACGCGTCAGCGCTGATGAATTGCTTAAACAAAAACTAATGTAAAATATAGTAAGTTTTTTTGTTTTTTTTTTTGTTATATTTGTTTTTTTGTAAATGCGCATGAAATGCGCTCTGCTGATTCAAAAATTAATGTTACCAAGGGAGGTAATTTAATTTATAATTGTAAAAAAATTTTTTAAATTACAATTTAACATTGCTGTCATAATTATAATTTTTTTTAATTAAAATTTGGGTAATCTAAAACCTTGCTGTTATTGACCTTTTAAAACATTGTTGCTATACTCATAATTATTTAGCATTGGTTGTAATTTTATAATAAAGGCTTTCTTAATTACATTGTTGATGAACAAATTAGACGAGCTATTAGATATATTGGCACAAATAAAAAAGAACCTAATACTTCCTCAAATAATCCTAAACATATCAACCTACTATATCGCAATCAAATACCTTCTAACTACAAACAAGATGAAAAAATCCTAAAGAAACTCGTAAGTACTAATATCTTCTCCGACTGATCCCAGTAAAAAAATAAAACTAATTATATAATATACTAAATTTAATACAATTTATTGATCCGCAATAACTCTTCTCCGTTAACTAATGTTTTCAAAAGACCAACATTGTATATCAATTTAAATGTTGTTTGGGAGATTGTATCTCTATCAAAAAAGTAAATGTTGGTTTCATGACAATATTATCGAGGTTTATATTACACATGATAGACTCAAGTTCCATGGCCCAACATTTAAAAGAACATTCCTGTCCACATTCACATTTTAGAGAAATATTAATTGGCAAGACAAGTATACTCCACCATGAAAATAAAAAAACAAAAACTTCAAATTCTTTAATCCCTCTATATAAGAAAATTACAACCAACACTAAATACTTTTACAAACTTTGGGGCGAATTCCTCACACCAAAACAAGGACAGAAGTCCATATAAACATATGTCCACAAATTCTCCGTTTTTGAGTTATCAAGTTTAAAGTTTACGATAGACACTGTTAAATGTACAATCCAAGATATAATCCAAAAAGTCTTTTATAATTTGGGGGGGCGGGTTCCTTTCACTTATTCTGTTTCTTTCTTTTTTATTTAATTTTTTTTCAAAACAGACCAGATTTATCGTATTAGATACATGAGTATTATGACTTCCTCTTTCTTTCTTTCTTTCTTTATTTCTTTCTGTTGAAACTTGGATAAGCATGGAATAATAATAATACAACACAAAATGTACGTAATCAAAATGTATTGAAACAAGGAAAAGGTACACAATATTTACAGTTAGTTTTGGTATATTCTTGGGAAGACTGTTCCTGCATAATGGGTTGACTAAATCGCAGTCGGGCAGAGTCTCTGGATTCGATCTCTTCTTACAATCTCTTTTGTCTTCCGGTACCAACCCATATTTATATGGTCGGTACTCCACTTATGTAAATTAGGTGTATCGTACACAACACCCTCCTCCCAAGCCTTGGAATCCTTTTGGATTTCAAATTGGCTTCCTATATGGGTTGATGATTATGGCTATTTCCTTGTAGATCCATTTGCCTAATTTTAATATTTTTCCGTTTTGGATTCACGTTCAATGGGTCCGTCAACTTCCGTTTCCTACCGGATCTTCTTGGTTCAGGTGTATTTCTGTGGAGGTTCTACCTGAAACATATCATACATTATATCAATGGGATCTTCGTCCTCATCCGGTATACACTCTTCTTGCTCTATACTGTAATCTTTTTTTAAGTTGGTTTTGGTGCCTTTATGAGTATTCTTCGGCCCTTTAATTATGTAAATCAGGTCACCGATTCTTTGTCCACTATGCCTCGTTCCCAGAACTCAACGTTGTTTTTATAGCACTTGAAAAACACCTTCTCTCCGGGAGTGTATCTCATCCTCGTCGCCATTGTTGAAACTTGATAAGCATGGAATAATAATAATACAACACAAAAATACGTTAACAAAATGTATTGAAACAAGGAAAAGGTACACAATATTTACAGTTAGTTTTGGTATATTCTTGGGAAGACTGTTCCATAATGGGTTGACTAAATCGCAGTCGGGCAGAGTCTCTGGATTCGATCTCTTCATAAATCTCTTTTCCGTCTTCCGGTACCAACCCATATTTATATGGTCGGTACTCCACTTATGTAAATTAGGTGTATCGTACACAACACTTTCGTTCTTTTTTCTTCTTTATTTTCGGTTATTACATTTCTTTCTTTTTTATTTAATCCTTTTCAAAGCAGACAAGTTTAACTGTTTGGCTGAAGCAGACATTAAGCACACAAGTGTATTATGGCTGCCTCTTCCTTTCTTTCTTTATTTCATTCTTTCTTTCTTTTTTTCTTTCTTTCTTTTTCGTTCTTTTTTTTTTCTTCCTTCCTTTCACTTTTTTCGTTTCTTTCTTTTCAAAATAGACAAAGTTTCCCATCTGGGTGAAGCAGAGATTAAACACAATAGTCTTATCGCTTCGTCTTTCGTTTCTTTCGTTTCTTTCTTTTCCTTTCCTTTTCTTTCCCCCAAAACCAAACAGCGGTTTCCTCTGTCTATTCTTACAATCAAACAAGAATGGACCATTGTTTATCTGGTAGGGCGTAACGTACGATCTAACTAAATAACTTAGGGACTAAGGAACAAGCAGAAATATACTCATTATAATTTGCTGGTCCCTCCTTTAGTTCCTTAGTTAACACGTACGTTACGCCAAACCATTAGCTCATAAATAATGGACTATTGCATTTTGATCGCAAAGAAAGACGGAAAAAGAAATATTAGAGACGTTATTTGATCTCAGTGAGAAAAAGAAAGAAACGCCCTGACAATACCTCATAAATAATGGACTATTCCGTTTTGACCGCGTAGAAAGACGGAAAAGAAATATCAGATATATAACAGAGACCCCCGTTTGATTTCAAAGAAAGAAAGAAAGAAAGAAAGAAAGAAAGAAAGACCCTGTCAATACCTCATAAATAATGGACTGTTCCATTTTGATCGTGTGAGAAAACATATCCGAAACGCAATTTGATGTCAGTAAAAGAAAGAAAGAAAGAAACGCCCTGACTTTACCTCATAAATAATGGACTGTTCAGTTTTGATCGCGTAGAAAGACGGAAAAGAAATACCAGATATATAACAGAGACCCCGTTTGATTTCAAAGAAAGAAAGAAAGAAAGAAAGAAAGAAAGAAAGAATGAATGAATGAATGAAAGAAAGAAAGAAAAAAGAAAGAAAGAACCTGTCAATACCTCATAAATAATGGACTATTCCGTTTTGATCGCGTAGAAAGACGGAAAAGAAATACCAGATATATAACAGAGACGCCGTTTGATTTCAAAGAAAGAAAGAAAGAAAGACCGACCCTGTCAATACCTCATAAATAATGGAGTTCCATTTTGATCTTGAGAGAAGACATATCCGAGACGCTATTTGATGTCAGTAAATGAAAGAAAGAAAGAAACAAACAAAGAAAGAAAGAAAGAAAGAAGGAAGGAAGGAAACGCCCTGACAATTCCTCATAAATAATGGACTGTTCAATTAAAAGAAAGAAGGAAAAAAAAAGAAACAAAGACAAAAACAAAGAAACGAAGAAAGAAACGACTTATAACAACTCATAAATAATGGACTGTTCAATTAAAAGAAAGAAGGAAAAAAAAAGAAACAAAGACAAAAACAAAGAAACGAAGAAAGAAACGACTTATAACAACTCATAAATAATGGACTGTTCCATTTTGATAGCGAGAAAAGACATAGTACAGATGCTGTTAGATTTCAGTGTGAAAGAAAGAAACAAAGAAAGAAAGAAACAAAGAAAGAAACAAAGAAAGAAAGAAACAAACAAACAATTACAAAACAAAATTCAAACAGGAAAGCCGTGAATTTTTCACGGGTACAACTAGTGGGAGTATATTGTTTAATAACGTTCTGCTATTTTAGCGGTAGATTCAGTTTCGTAATAATTTTTATTGGGGTCTGCACTCACTGTTGATACGGTGATCAATATTATTATTACTGTCATCCCAATTATTGTTGCTTGTTACAGATTGGCTTCTGGCACTGTAATTATTCCTACGATTTCTAACATTAACGTAATTGCTATGATTAAAAATCTTTGCAGTCGTTATTTGTGCGTTTGTTTTATTTCTGATGTTGAATAGGGAAAAGCCTGAACAGGACGGAAGTGAGAAAATAATCCCCGGAAATTGTCGGATCTGCGCCACCAGAAGTGAAACACTGGCCTCCCATCGATACCTGAGCATCGACCAAGCAGCGTGTCAACAGGGGACACTTTCATGGGTGATAGCAGAAACCATCACATGTCCCCTAAACTTTAACACAGTTCAATAATGAATTAATTCATTCTATAAAATAATTTAGGGTTACACAAGGATACACGCATGCATAACCTACGAATAGTTCTTTTGACATAATTTACACACACACGCAAACACACACACACACACACACATATATATAAGTAATATCTATAATTAATATATATTTAATATATATATATATATTAATATTTATACTTAATATATATATATAATATTAATATTTTTTGTTTATTTTATATTCATATTCACATCACAATTTTGTTTATTTTATATTCACATTATAATCACATTATATTTATAATTAATATATAATAATATATATATATAATATTAATAACATTTATAATATATATATATATATATATATATATATATATATGTAGAATGTTAGTGGTCAATACACACACACACACATATTTATATATGTGTGTGTGTGTGTGTTTGTGTGTGTGTGTGTGTGTGTGTGTGTGTGTGTGTGTGTGTGTGTGTAAATAAATTTCCAAGAGGATAAAATCCAGGTAGAACTCAATGTCCAGGACAGAGTAAGAATATAATATAAAAAGCTCAAACACTAATATTCCATGGTTATAATTTATTACATTGGAATCGTAATCACGATCCAATTCATCAGACCTACAAATTCAAAAAGAAATCGGAAAATATAACTCCGGGTATAAAAAAATAAAATTTTAGTGAGAGTGTATGTGTGAAAGTGGGAAACAAGTGTGAGAGGGAAATGTATGAAAGATCTAGAGAGGGGTATCAAAAGAATGAAGAACAGGAAGGCCTAAAGGTGAAGGTGGAATTAAAATGTCACAGTGAGAAGTTTTAAAGAGAGGAGTTAAATAACGGTTTAAGTGAGTGAGATACAGATAAATATGAATTAGTTTTCGATGCATAATTCGCTACCGATTCGCTGACCTAAATTAAAATTAAAAAAAACTCACACCGGAAATGTGTGTGTGTACATTTGTGGTGACACTACGCACAATAAAAGATGATATGATCTAAACTTAAAATTCAGAAAATGAGAGAGAGAAAAAAAATGATGGAGTGGCAAACTAAAAACGAAGGGCATTTATAACAGAATCGATGTGTAATCAAGAAAATTTAACAAAGCAAGTAATATCACCTACAGCTTACAAATTTAACATAAACATATAAAATTAACGAATATTTATGCTACTAAGGCCCTTTTATTATATATATATATATATATATATATATATATATATATATATATATATATTAAAAGACATTTTTATGTTTAACGTTCTTTTTTATAGATTTTTTTATAGAATCCTGTCAAAGGACGAATATTTCTATGAAAATTTCTCGGACATTCAGGCCGGTAAATGTTATTTAATACTGTTTATTATAAACAGAGCATTTACTTAAATACTTGTATCTATAAAAAAGAACGTTAAACATAAAAATGTCTTTAATAAATAAATTGTCGGACTTTGTCCATTTCTTAATATATGACGTCATTTGTTTACATTTGATACGCCATGAGCAGTTATGAATGTACGAGATTTATGGAAGATTGAAGTTTATAAGCAGTAAATTCGACCTTGCCTACCGAGCGCTCCTTTGTGGCCGAGTCGGTTAAGGCACGTCAGCGTAAATGACGGTTCCGTATAGGATGCAGGCTCAAATCCTGTCAAAGGACGAATATTTTCTATGAAAATTTCTCGGACATTCAGGCCAGTAAATGTTATTTAGTACTGTTTATTATAAACAGAGCATTTACTTAAATACTTGTATCTACGTTAAAAATGTCTTTAATAAATAAATTGTCGGACTTTGTCCATTTCTTAATATATTAATATTTTTTGTTTATTTTATATTCACATTATATTATTTTTCCTTTTATTCTATTTTATTTTGTTGGTAATCTTTAAATTAATGTCAAGCGATAACTGTAATCTATATTAATCTGTGCTTTTGAAATTAACTGCAATATGCCTACATATGTTAATTTATTCTCCTTTCCCCACTTTTCCTCCCACCTCTGCTTCCACACTTTTTTTTCTTACATCTTTTCTATTTTTCTCTTTGTCTCTTTTCCTGTGATATTAATTATTAAATAAGTCAATGTCTGGTCCTCACCGCTCTCCATTACACTTTAGTATTTTAATAAGAAATAGATTTAAAATTATATCTATCTCTCCCTTTCTTCTATAATTTCGACCATATCTGTCCTCCTCCTCCTCCTCGTCCATCTCTCTCTTACCTTACATCAACGCTTTTGAGGGGTAGTTTTACTACCCCACCCCCAAAAAAGCGTATAAAAATAATACGTAAATTTAAAACTACTTTTTATGCTTGGAAATGTGATCTGAAGAACCAGGAAAAATCTACTTTTCTGGGGAAAAAATATCATCAATGGACACTTAAGGTTGTCTTTTATAATTTTAATTAAATTAATTCAATTCTTCATATTTTTGCTACACGCGTTTCCGGTTTCGTGACCTTCTTCAGCGAAATAAGAGGAATCAATTTTTAAAAGAAAAAATTTTCCTTATGTTTTTTTAATGTTTCATTGTTCGTTTTCTGTATTTGTAGTGAGACTTGATCTCATTTCTGGACTGTTGGCAAAAGTGAATTTCTACCTAAGTAATAATAATAAATAATAATTCGGTTTGGTCTATTGGAAATAAAAATCATTAGGTTTGATATATTTTGCTTTAGATACACACACACACACACACACACGCACGCACGCACATACACACACACACGCACATATATATATATCACCTTTATTCGGATGTATTCTTGAAACAGTGAATATATATATATATATATATGTGTGTGTGTGTGTGTGTCTGTGTGTGTGTGTGTGTGTGCGTGTGCGCGTGTGTGTGTGTATTCTTCTTTTATGTGCCGTGTCCCTTCAGGACGTAAGCGATCATGACGCTCCACTACCTCCTATCCCTTGTAGTTCTCAATAAGTTTTATCTTTTTGCTACTTCTCCCAGACCCTGTTCTGCCATCCATTTGCTTTAGCCCGCTAAGTGTGCCACGCATTGCTTCCCCTTGTCCCTCTTTCCCTCTATCCGCCCTGTGAGTATCAGATTCTCCAAGCCTTCCTTTCTCATTACGTGTCCCAGAAATTTCAGCTACCTCTTCCTGGTGTTTCCTCTTTGTTTGCATCCTCTCCAAAACCACATCGTTGCACACACGTTCGCTCTATGGTATCCTTAGCATCCTTCTGTAGAACCATACCTCCATTGTCTCGAGTCTCTTTTAAAGTGACCGTCCAACATTCACCACCGTAAAAGAGGACAGATATCACATAGCAGTTCAGTACTCTTTTCTTTGTTACCAACGAAATCCTCCTGTCTCTTAATATTCTGCCTAACTTTTGGAATGCTTCCAATACGTCTTAAGATCTCAGCGTCGCACTTACCGTTCTCTTACAGAACACTTCCCAGATATTTGTATTAACAGTTAACGATACGCTTATACACGCACACACAAATATGAATTATAAATTGGCCGGAGCATCGCATTACGATCCAAAACTAACTAAAATTAAATATATCTATAGAGTATATATACGTATATATTGACAATGTGGACATAGGCATCAACACTGCATGGCAACTTATTCTCTCGGGGGTCAAGCAACTCAGTTCTTAGAACAATCAGCCAGACTACCCGCATATTTGGTTAGAGTGATGAATACTTGTGCAGTAGGGCAGCTCAATTTTGGAATCATCGTATTGCACTCAGTTTAAAAATTGGGGGTTGATGTGATAATTAATAACCAAATATTTTTTTCAAAATCTATACCGTTTTCTGTTATTTTTTGTTGGCTTTTTTGTGAGGAAATGAATTTAAAGGTTAAGTTTAGGTTCAAAATTGTAGCGGTCGAATTTTATTCCGGTGTTCAGTGAAAACCTTATAGCACAGCCTTATAAAATTTATAATTTACTGAAGCCTTACAAATTGTATATAGCAAGAGAACCTTATTACTAAATCATTGTGCCATCAAATGAGACGTTCAATTATTTCAAATGGAAATTATACTGAACAATTTAGCTATATTATAGTACGTTATACAGTGCAGTAATTTTAGTGTGATTTTCAATAAACAATGCAAACTTAAAACATTTTGTCTCATAATTTGTGCCCAGCAGTATTATAGTGTTATCTACACGTTTATCTATTTTTCCTTTTATTAATCTCTATCTATAAAAGGCAGAATATGTATATATGTGTGTGTGTGTGTGTGTGTGTGTGTGTGTGTGTGGATTGGGTGTGAAAAAGTATTTGTTGTTAACATTCTTTTTTCATTCGGTTTTTCCAGTTGCGAGTCCTTTTTTTTTTTAAGCTGATCGTTTTGTGTTCATTTTGTTTAGTTCTTTTTTCGTAACAGATTTAGTGTTTAGTATAGAGCTTAGAAAAAATTCGCAGTGTGAGATAGGCAAGAAGTAAGGCATGTAGCAACATCAGCACGGCAAAGGGCACGTCTTTAAAGGCAAGGAAGGGCAAAAATATTTTAAGTCAAGTGATAGCGATTGCTGTATGTCGTACGATTTTTTAATCAAGCACGGGCAACGCCTGGCCATGCTGCTAGTTATGCTCCTAAAATGATCTAACAAATCTTATTCCTTGAGTAGCCTTTTTTGTAATCTTTTTTACCCAGTTTTCAGTTGCATATTTTGCTTGTTGGGATTCATAATTAAAATTCTGGTTTGAGTAAATTTTTCCATTAAATGCATCTAATACAAAATATATTCCGATGTATTCTTGAAACAGTTAAATTTTGAAGCAAAAACCTGTACATTTTTTCAGTTGATCTTTAAAACTAAATGCTCAAAAATTGGTAAAAGCTGTACTTATTATAACAAGCCCCTGCTTTCACAATGTGTGCAATACTGATTTTCTAATTAACCTGCACTATTGTGCAGAACCAACCACACTTTATGGAAGAGCAAAATCCAGAGAACTGATGTACACATATTATGACACAAGGTGCCCAAATGACCCTCCGCAGGTTGTCAATTCAGAGTTGTCCTTTCTCCTAGACCTTTCGCCACCCAAGTCTATAGGATCCAGTGTGTCCTGCTATTTACCCATAGCTAGGGGCGAATAGATTCATACTTTTCCCAAAGGTATTAGCATGTAAGTGAATGTAATGAACTCCACTGGAATTCGAACTCAGCTCTCCGCTTCCTCAATCCGAGCCGCTATCCATTTCCGGAACGAACCTTGTGTCTGGTCTTAGCTGCAACGCTACACTAACAATACTCGTTGCCCCGCTGATTGAATGAAATTCCCGGATTTAATCAGCCTATTCATTCGACTAGTTCTCTGAACGTAGCTGTGTGTAGACGGACGTTTCACACATTTCTTAAAATCACTCCACCATAAAATTTAAAAAAAAACACATTATCTACTCACTTTGTTATAGAAATTCATTCGTGAATTTCCGTAAAATCTGAGGTGGCACGAGTCAGTTGTGTTGGTGGATTTTACGTCACATAAATCCCATGTTGGTTTATATCACGCCAAAAGCTGTTTTTATTATTATTATTATTGTTTTTGTTGTTGCTGTTGTTGTTTTATTTCCTTTGTTTTCTGGGATATACTTATTTCTGTCAGGGTCCCGACCAGCGACCTAAGGTCAGAAACGGCATCATAACATTTTCCACTGAGCGGCTTTGAAAAAAAATCGCACGTATTTTACATAAATGAAGCCCTTCGTAAGGTGTGGGCTGTACTTGTGAATACAATTTTTTTTGTTTTTCTTTAAGGCACGAGCCAGGGTAACACATATCCTGACCCCCCTGGATCGATGTACTCTACAAGACCGGCCGTTGATCATGTCTTGGTCCAGTATTACAGGTTCGATCAAAGTCTCCGGTTCACAATGTCGATTCGTTTACACTTTCCAGCCACGTTGTGAATTTTTTTGATCCTGGAGTGCTATTAACAAATCGTAGATCTCGGAAGATTCAGCTGGTCTACCTGCAAGTTCGATGGGGCGAGAATCGGGCCAAGCAGAAAAAATCAAATTAGAACAAGTCGATTCGAGTCCAAAAAAAAATCTATGTATATAAGGAAGAAATTGGTACAAAAAGAATAATGCTTCTTTTACAAGAAAATAGTGTATATGAAATAAAGTCCAGAAAAAAAGCAAATATTGCAAATAATTCTAAAAGGAGAGAAGTAGTTTTCGGGTAACCCTTCTTGTTCTTAGTAGTTGCCGTAATAATTTCACTATCAGGATATAAGAGGGTTCACTGGCAGTATTGTGCCAATATTGCAAAGAACTTGAGTTCACTTCCTCCCTTATTACAGCAGCAAGCAGACGCTTTCACTCTCACTGACTCTCTCTCTCTCTTTCTCTCTCTCTCTCTGGTCGAATGCTTGTCAACTCACTTCACCCAGCTCCAATTCCAACTCGACTTCGACTGATTGTTTTCGCACAAACACGCGCTTAAACAAACGTGGTGGTAGCGACAAAAACCCGGGATGTTGGTAAACTTAGAATACAACCAGATTACTGACCTCTCCCCCTTCATGATTAAATGAACAGTCTCTTCTTCTCAATTGGTATTCCATAGTTCATATAAACACAATTGTTTTGACATTTCATATTAATAATTATTTTTCTCATCTATAAACAAAATTCTATATTACTATAATTATTAATATTTCAACGGTGACTATTGCTTTCTGCCACACCACCAGGGATTCCTTCAATAAGTCTATTGGAATATTTTCCAATCAATCCGAGGGATCCAACTACAACTCGAATTGTTAATGTCCTCATGCGCCACATTATTGAGATTCCCTTTCAAGGTCCTTGTATTTTGAGAGTATTTTGAAGATCTTCAAAGATATATTGCAGTCTGCATGGACTGATTTGTCAATAATGAGGCAGATTTTTTCTTTGAGGTCTTAATCACGATGTTAAGGCGATTAGCTTTGATTGTTCTGTTTATGTGTAATCATTATTATTATTATTATTAATAATAATAATAATAATAATTTAAACACCTATTTTAATAATCTGATGAATCTGAATTCTTAATTTAGTGATTAAATAAACACACGGCGAGTTCTAAGACAATAAAATACCCGTAGAAATTCCACTATCACATCGTTAATTATTTGAGCTTAACAACTTTAACAAAATATTGCAATAACAAACATAAATATGAATGCTGGTCGTTATTTTAAGAAGTAAGGGGGTACAAATGAAAAGATTTGAAATTTGCAAATTTTTCCATTTCACGGAAACAGACGTTAAACACTTCTATGCTCCCTTCATTCAATCTTTCTTTTTTTTTTCTTTTTCTCGCTGAAACCAAGTATTCTTTCCCCCGCTCTTTCCACGCGATCAAAACGAAATAGTCCATTACTTAAATGCCGCGATCAATTTTGCCGTCGCGCAAACTAACGATCAAAATTATAATAGGATACTTGAGCCTATAAGTCAACATTATCCATTTGATAGAAAAGTTTGAAACCACAGACACTTCAAGTAGGAGACATTACTTAAAAGCTGAGCTCACACCTCAAATTATGGATAGTCTGTTAATAATTTGATCAAACATGCAATCTTGGTTATGCAACAAAATGGAGAAACAATTAAAAATTTACATTATTCGGACTATTGTCCTCATCTTTGTCGCCATATTTATCACATCGTTTCGGCCGTTGTACTCCTTCTTCAGGTGGTTAGAATTTTGAACTGAACCCATTATTTCGCTGTTCTAGTTCCACGTGCCATGTTTGATGGATGTTAGTTATCAGTTATCTCCTGCTAATTTCCCTCTGAAAGTTCTCCACTGCCTTAACACTCTTTGGGTCCTGTCACTGGATCTAACCAACGCCTTTATCCACTATGCCATGTGTCCTTGAGGACATCTGGGTATGAATTTCTGGGTATTATAAACCTAATGTCTTCAGCGACCATTTTTACCAGTGCTCATATTGCAATTTTTGCTGTTATCATTACATGTTTTTACCAGAGCTCATATTGCAACTTTGTTATCATTGCTTTTCTCTGGCACTCCTTATTACTGGTTCCCATATTGTATTTATTTCTATGCTTGGTCGGCTCAGGAGATTTTTGTGGCCTAGCATATGTGCTGATTCCTTAAGTTTACGAATTTTCCAGTGGTGTCCCTTGTCTATGATCTCAACATGATCGCACAGAAAAATTTGTTGTAATTTCAAAAAACCTATTTCATACCAATTTGTTTCAAAATATATATTTTTGTATTCACAATTGCTGATTTAGCATTATAATTGTTTTAAAATTTGCGTTCATTTATTTTCTCCCCTATCTATATAATAAATGCGGATGTCAGTGTGTCACTGTGTCACACTTTTTCAACATTAATCCTAAAGGTCGTAGCCCAACATATCATACCATTTTGGAATCAGGTCGACTCCATGAGTAAATTAAAAACATTTCGTGTCGGATCCAAACCCGCAATCCTGAAATTTTGGATTCCCAAATTTTCTTTACTGCGATTGTTTTCGGCGATTTTTTTACGTGATTTTTTGAGACGAATTCGTTGTGCCATAACAATTTTTATAACTTGGAAATGAATTTGGAAATATTCGAAATTAATTGCGAAATCCAGTAAAAGTCAATCGTGAAATAAAAGAAAATGTTTGTATGGAAAGTAAGACCTACGTACATCAAATTG
>CAHIKZ030005566.1:435000-465000 GCA_903632075.3 Acanthosepion pharaonis | reverse complement strand
TTATAACATAAATATATTTACAAATCACTACAAAAATAGCCATTTTGATTCAACACTTCTGGTGTCTTATCAAGCGATGGTGTTGAATAGATAGATAGATAGATAGATGAATAGATAGATAGATAGATATGTTCTGGAACTGTTATGCTAGCAGGGTAGTGAGGACTCAAGAGGAGACGAAAGACTAGAAGCTAATAAAGCTAGATCTGCTGCTAGCAAGGCAGTTGGGACTCCTGAGCAAAGAAATGAAAGATTACAAGGCGATAGAACCCGGAGGGCTGTTCGCAGATCAGCTAAAACTCCTGAAGAAAGGCAAGAAAGGCAGCAGGTTGGCAGAACTAGAGAACATCTGCCCTTGGCTGGGAGTAATGGCATCGTGCTGCCTTTAACTATCAGCTAGAGCATGACTACGCTTCTGAAAAGAAAGTGATAATAGGCTCTATGTCTAAAGTCTGTGGTAAATATAAAGCCAAGAGGTTTGAATCAGATACTACTGGAATGTGTTGTTCGAGTGGCAAAGTCAGGATCCCATTATTAGTAGATCCGCCATAGCCTTTAAAGCTTTTTTTTTCAGGCACCACTCAAGAGTGAAAACACTTTTTGGAAAACATTAGAAAGTACAATTCTGCTTTTCAAATGACTTCATTAGGGGCTAACATTATTAGGAAAGGTGGTCCCGCGACCAATTTTAAAGTGCAGGGTCGGGTGTAACATAGGATTGGATCCCCACGGCCACTAACAAATGAAGAAGCACAATTTCTTTAGTTATATTCTGCTGGCAACTTTCATGAACAGGCGGCCAGGCGTAATTCTATTTGCCTTGGCACCAGGTTCGAGCTTGCACTTAGACCACAAGAGATGATACATTGTAGAAATAGCTACCTACTCACAACTTTAATGTGATCATTGATGCAGACAAGCGACCTACTGGACAGCATCCGGGATGTTTTAATGAACCCTCCTGCAACGGAAGAGCAGTGGTTCTCGATGATGACCAACATAACAAGAGACATTGTTCTAAAGTGACGGACATACGCTCCAATGAATTAATGAAAGACATAGATCTTATGATTTGTTAATGGGGAAGATGGTTATCATTTAGATATTAAACATCGTAATCCAAGCAATCCGGTGGATATGTTGAACAAAGTATTATCGTGTATAGAATTCTATGCACAGCGTTTTATGACGCGTGGCAATTCATTCAATCATCTTCATCACTCTCACGAGATCTTTTCATCAATATACAGTTGATATGGCTGCTAAAATGGAGTCTGAGATTATGTAGCACCTGGCAATCTTGGACAGCTCTGGATCAAGATTTACAAGAAGGCCTCGATAGATGCATGAGAGGACGCAAGATGCCATGACCTATGTACGCTACTATGGTAAGGCAGATCTCTTTGTAACCTTTACATGTAACTCAACGTGGAAGAAAATTGAAAACGAACTTTTTCTGCACCAAAAGGCCAAAGATACACCTGATCTCTTTACCAGATTCTTTCGCCGGAATTTGGAGAAGCTCTGATTAAAAATGGGGAAACATTTGGAATCGTAAAGTGTGACATCTCTCTATTAATCATCATAGAGATCCTTCCCTGCCCCCACCCCTATTAGAATGTCTGATAGTCAACTTCTTGAGAGCAACTCTCTGCGTCTGCTCGGTCTTACGTTGACTGCTGACCTGAGATGGAACAAATACATTGAGTCCATTGCATTGTCCACCGCGAGGAAAGTTGGCTCTCTGTGCCGCGCCAGGAAATTTTTCTCCCCGGAATCGATACTTCAAATATACAAATCAACCATTCGCCCTTGCATGGAGTATTGCTGCCATATATGGCCTGGTGCACCTTCTGGAGGCGGATATGTAATATAATTGGCCCTGATCTGGCATCTCGTCTACAGTTGCTCTCTCACAGACGCGCCGTCGCCTCTCTCTGTCTTTTTTTACAAATACTTTCATGGTAAATGCTCCGATGAGCTGCCTTCACTGGTTTCCATACTTCATGAATTCAAGCGCCCTACGAGGCTGGCATCCCGCTCTCACCCTTTCACTGTAGAAACTTTTAAATGTAGCCGCCTCTTCTACTCCAATAGCTTCATACCTCGCACCTCTCGCCTGTGGAACATCCTTCCCTATTACTGTTTCCATGAGAGCTATAATCTCCAACTATTCAAATGTAATGTCAATCAACATCTCCAGTTACCTTGATCTACCCACTATCCTTCTCCTCATCCTTTCTTCTATCACTCCTATCGGCTCTCGCTCCAAATCTTCTGCAACCCCCTGCATCCTAGTGGCTTCACACCTTGCTCGGGCGTGATGCTTAAAAAAAATGTACACAATTTAGTGGCAAAAATGGGTTGCTACCACATGCTCACATTCTGCTTTGTCTGGTAACAAAAATTCACTCTAATAAAATTGACAGAATAATTTTGGCAGAGTTTCCAAATCCATCACCCGACAAGGAGCTTTATGAAATTCTTAAAACGAACATGGTATATGGCTCGTGTGGAAGGGGTTTTGACCTAAACTCGCTATGTCTGATAAACAATGCATTCACAAAATATTTCCCAAGTAATTTACGGAAACACAAACTGGTAATGACGGACACCCTTCTTACAGGCCTAGAATCCCAGGGATAGTACCCTATTGTCCTTTACTGTCAAAGACATTTAATGCCCACATTAATGTAGAGTTCTGCAACTCAGTGAAATCAATCAAGTATGTTTTCAAGTAAGTCAACAAGAGTAACAGATGCGGCCATGTTTGGCTTGCAGCAGGAAAATAGCTGAGATGAGGTAATCCTTTATTAAATGGGCATATGCACCAGTAGTAATGAGGCATATCGGCGCATGTTTGGCTTCCCACTACATGAAAGACACCCAGCAATTTTGTAACTTGCTGCACATTTTGAAAACTGTCAACGTGTCTATTTCACTGAAGAAAATGCTGTTCAGGTACTGCACACACCCATTGATACTACGCACACAGATTTCTTCAAGCTGTGCACTTTTGTACTTCCATGTACCATCTTATTACATTTGGAAAGGCAAAAAGAATGGGTGCGTAGATAGATGGGTAAATATGTAACGAACATTTTAAGTACATTCCAGTCAATATGAATGCTTTTATCTTCATCTCCTTCTACACAAATCCGAGGCCCCATATCCTTCCAGGGTCTTAAAAATGTAAACAGACTGGTTTGTACGACATACCGAGAGGCATGCTTTAGTTGAGGTTTGCTTTAAGATGATGCCCAATGGGATGCAACAATGAGGTAAATTATGTCACAATTCCCTGGGAAACTAAGGTCGCCTCTTTGCAGTCCTATTGCAAACATGCGAAGCGATCCTATCTCTCTTTGGCATAAGTATAGGAATAGCTTATCTGAAGAAATTTACAACAGGGCGTTAATAGTTATGGAAAACTATGTCGTTTCTATTGGAGGGAATATGTTACCGACACATGGGTTGCCCAAAACGCATCGGACTGGGACCGATGCCTTACCTACAGAGGTATGCCTTGTGTGCATATGTTGATGAAAATGAGCGAAGGTTGATTCTGGGCCAAAGGAAAGCTTATGACACTGTTGTTGACAAAGTCCGCTTTTCCAAAGGTAGAATATTCATCCTAGATGTTCTTGGAGGGACAGGAAATACATTTGTTATTAAGCTGCTTCTGGACAAAGTTAGACAACACAAGTACATAGCTTTGGCCTCATCTGGTATTGCTGCAACTTTGCTGCCTGGTGACTGAACTGCACATTCAACTTTTAAGATTCCATTGGACCTGACTTCATTTAATAATCCAATTTGCAGTATCAGCAAAATCTTTGAATTGGCCCAAGTGCTAAAAAGTTGCAGGTTCATTGTATCGGATGAATATTCCATGGAACACAGGGCAGCACTGGACCAAACCATGAGAGACATTAGGGATTGTCTGCTGCCTATGATTTCTAGAGACTTTAGGTAAATATTGCCGTTTATCCCAAAAGGGTCAAGAGCTGATGAAGATAGAGCATGTCTCAAATCTTTTCCGTTATGACGACATATTCGAACGTTGTCTCTGAGAGTACAATTATTTGGAGATCAGTTACCATCTCAATTCTCCTGCAACATTTTGAGACTTAGTAATGGCAACGTATCTTTAGATGCCAATGGCGAGATGACTATTAGCCTGGTCTACAATATTGTCAGCACTGCTGATTAGGATTTTCCAAACCTCCAACATAATTACACAGATTATGTGACGTGTTCAATTATCCAACGGAATTTCTGAATTCTCTAGAACCTCCCGGATTACCTTCACATAGACTGGAACTCAAGATGGGAGTGCCTATAATGCTATTACGAAATCTGGACCCACCAAGACTTTGTAATGACACCAGACTTGTAGTTAAGAAGTTGTTGCCACATGTAATCGAGGTATCGGTTCTTGCTGAGTATGGAAAAGGCGAAAATGTCTTTATTCCCAGGATTTCCCTTATTCTACTAGGGTCGTGTATTCCATTCATGTTTAGGAGACTTCAGTTTCCAATACGATAAAGTTTTGCCATGCCTATTAACAAAGCACAGGGCCAGACTCTATCAGTTACTAGACAACAATTAAAAGAATCCTGTTTCTCTCATGGGCAGTTGTAAGTTGGCTGTTCACGCGTGGGAAGTAAAACTAATTTGTTTATGCTCCCCAAGAAAAAACAAAGAATATTGTCTACCAAAAAAATATTGTAGTATAAAAACCGTTTAAATATATTTTTGTGTTTGAATAAATGAATTTGAAGTTATGTCTTTATTATAGATTTATTTTTTAACTTTTTTTTAAATCCCAGGCAACGCCGGGTTGCTCGTCTAGTAATTATTATTATTTTCTTCATGTAGATCTTCTGTAGATTAGTTGGTATAAGCCCTAACATCTCAATGATACCTGGGACAATAGTGGCCTTGAAACTCTCACATTCTAGCAGCTTCAAGTCAAAACGGAATAGTCCATTGTTTATGATTTATTGGCAGGACGTAACGGTCGTGTGTGATTTTTATTTCGTAGTAGTTAAGACGAAATATATAATTGTTAGCAAGAGAAACAGAATGAGAGCTACGAACTGAAAATGTCAAAATCAAGCAAGTACGAACATTTTACTATCTGGCAAGTGCTTTAACAGACGTCGGAAAATATGACTTCTAGATCCAAATCCGCATTTGAATAGAAAAAGATGCCTTCCAAAAGTTAAACAAAGTATGAAGAAACGGGAAATTTCAGTAGAATCAAAGTAAAGAATACTCAACCGCTATATAACATAACTTTTCCTATATGGCAATGAATCCTGGGCAATTTCCTCACAGGTGAAGAAGAGACTTAAGGCAAAAGAGACGTGGTTCTGTGGAAGGATGCAGAGAATACCTTGGACGGAATATGTGAGCAACAATGTTGTTTTAAGGACAATGCAAACAACAAGGTTATCTATATTGAAATCAAAAAGAGACAGTTGAAAGTTTGAGGACACACGAGGAAACAGGGCTTGGAGAATTCGACACTCATAGTACATAATGAAAGCAAAACGATCCGTCGCTAAAGATGCAGGTAAAATTGTCGGTTCCCTGTACAGCTCCAGTAAATAGTGCTATCTTCTATCTTTACAAGAATCAGATCAGGCCGAAAATGGAGTAATGCTATCATAGTTGGCAGGAACGGTTCAGTTCTTACATTCCAGAGTCGATAGAATCCAGAAGTGCTTACGCGTCCTTGTCCACCATGCAACTCCACTCTCACAGACGAAATCTCCCAAGCCTCTCACTGTTCTATAACTATTTCCATTGAAAGCGCTCAGACGAAGTAGATTCCTTAGTTCCGCCAGTTCTGGTATTCACAGCTAAGACCCGCCATTCCAATTACATTGTAGCGAACCACTATCATTCATTCTGTATTCGATTGGTGAGAAATAAATTCCTCTCGAGTCGCTTCTCCCCACGAACCACTGTTCTGTGAAACCGACTCCCAACAGAACGTTTTCCCGATCACTTAACTTGTTCAAGTCTAGGATTAACTATTATGTTCCCCTCCTATCCGTACAAACTGCCTCATAATGTAACCTTCGAAAGGCTCCTGGACACTGTATAGGGTGAACCTTACAGTGAAAAAAAAATGAGAAAACTTTCACAGAAAATTTGTATTAAGAGAAAGATTTCATAAATTACAACCGTCTTAGCTGCTCGGTCATTGAAAGCCAACTGATTCTTTTAGGGAAGAATTCATTACCATTCAACGATCTAGGCCAGTAGATGTTAATTCCACTGTTTATAAATAAATAGGGACGTCTATTGAAACATGTGTACACTCTAAATTAATATCTATAGAAATAATAAATACGAGGGTAGGCAAGAAACTTCTGCAAGGTGAACACAATTACAATTACCATTAGAGATGAGGAGAACAGATACTACACTTTGATCCCAGCCCGATGGCCAAGGAGTGAATACAAGCGTAACGAGTAGCACTGGCTGCTCGGTCAATAATTATTATAAGGAAATGGCTAATATTATTATTACCATTTCAACTGTAATATGATGAAACATAACTGCCAGTCTAGTACCGCGCTTAAATTCGCAAAGTCGAGTGGAAATTCTCATCAGGACAATTACCAGAAAAATATTTATAGAAAAATTCACAAAGACGTTACCGCACAGCTTACTTTTTATGCTTACCTTTTATGTTTCCCTTTTATGACTTGAGATGATATGGTTTGTAAGAAATAGATTTGTGTATCAAATACAAGTGCCGGTATGATGATTAAATTATTTCCTGCAACCCCACCTCCACCACGGCCATCTCAGGACGGCGTTTATTTGGTATGCCAGGATAATTATTTTTTCAAATAATTTTCTCCGCGGTTCGAGTATTTTGTTTCACTTTATTAAAAAACCCTCTAAAACCCTCTACATCAAGTGTCCACCGAGCTTTGTACAGGTTGGATCTCAATATAAAAAAAAAAGAAGGAAACAATGATTATCTTACCTAACGAGCTTGTGCAAATGGATGGCAAAACATGGCCGGTAGGGATAATGAAAAGACAAAACTTACTAAGAGCTATAAATGATAGGAAGATATGGAGAGCCATGATCACTCACGTACCTGAATCGACACGGGCATAGAAGAAGAAGAAGAAGAAGTTGTATTAATATTATTGATTAAAAGAAAAGAGGAAAGAATAAAAGCTTTTCTGCTAGTCTTAATTAAGGCCGTGTAGTTATTTATTATTTTTATTACTACTGAAATGAGTCAAACAATACATTTTAATATATGTATTTTTATAAATAATCTCCTTTCGTCAGTTGAATGTGACAAAAACACACATAGTTTATTTTCCCACGCTTCTTTACCTACTTTGATATAATATTTTTCTATTAGGACGGCCCAATTACCTGTAGCGAGACTAATAAAAGGTTTGTTCAGGTGGGTATGTCGCGCTCTTTTTTTTTATTCTTCACAGAGGGCGCTGCAAGCAATCAATCATATAATGAATTCGTGAAAGGGTAATGTTAGGAGAAGTGGAATAACCCCGAAAATTGCAACCTGTATCTCATATTTCTTATAAATGTTTTTCAAATTACCACCATACGTATTCATATATAAACAGGTACAGACACGCCCATACACACCAATACGTACTTTCACACACACACACACTAAGTAAATGAATACTTTTGAATATATAAATATGGAGATATGATTAATGTAAGTATATATGTGTATATGCTACTATTTTTGAATGGATTATTTATTCGACATTATTTTTTATTACTATAAACTTTTTTTTGTGTGGTTACACGTATTTGAGTTGCTTTCCCTGTTTTTTGTTTTTGTTTTGGAGTAATGGATAGAGGCTCGGAATTAGGAATCGGAGAGCCGAGTTCGAATTCCAGTCAAATCCATTACATTCACTTATGTGCTAATACCCTCTTCTTGTCCCCCTAGCTGTGGGAAAATATCAGGTCGCAGGACAGAACGAGTCTACCGCGGAAAGAAATGGCAACCTCCTATGGGGGAAAAAATCTGCCTCGTCAGTCATGTATCGAAAGATACATGATCGCCTATGCATGGCACCTAACTGACTGATACTCTTTTCTATCAGAGAAATCGTTTTTAGAAAAAAATGTCTTAGCTTCAGTTTAGTGCCCGAAACGTAAACAACTTTTAATGGATTTTTTATCTGGCATTATTTCTTATTAGTAGAAATGTTATTCTAAGTGGGTACATATTTTTGACTTGCTATCCTTGTTTTTATTTATTTATTTTGGTATTTTCTTAAACGGTGAAATTAGTAAAAATCGGGCGAAACTGGTACTTTCTGCTCGAGAAAGATTGTTCCCCCGACAGGAATCAGACCGCTTTTTCATCAAGGAAACTTCTTCTATAGCCAAAACGTGCCTTTACCAATTCGGCCATGGAGGGCTGCACTGATACGGCAAGGTTTGATTTACCTATTTATGGAATGGATTTTTCTCTTTTTGGAATTTCTATCAATCAATGTCTGCTAGCTTGATTTCTTTCTTGAGTAAGACTTTTCAATCTAGTCCGGTTGTTAATAATTTCCCTGTATAAGAAGAAGAAAAAAACAGATACCAAGTCAAGCACCTAAACCCACCAAAAATAGCGTTTATAGTAATAAGAAATAATGTCGAATAAAAAAATCCATTAAAAAATTACTGTTTAAGTTTCTGCTAAGAAAGCGAAGGAAGTAGATATAGAATCGTAAAAGTCCCAACGACAAGTGTGCGTTCTTTAAATAGTTAAATCACACCTTGCTCTGTTAACGTTGCCGAACTGGTAAAGACAAGTTTCGGCTATATAAGAGGTTTCCATGATGAAATAGCGGACTCTGTTTCGATTTCTGTCGCAGGACTTCACAACCTAGGCCGGTTCTTATTACTGTCATTGTTTAAGAAAATTAAAAAAAAAAAAAACTAGGGTAGAAACTCAAATACATGTACCCACTAAATTAACGCTGAAAATCATATACAACTATATTAAACGTAAAAATTATGTGCACTTCTAAATACATGCGTGTAGGAGTGTGCTGAATGGCGTAACTTACCTATCGAGCTTAAGTAAATGGCTGGCAGAACAGGTGAGATAACGAAAAGACAAAATTTATTATAAGCAACAAATAACAGGTGATTGCGGAGAGCCTTCACATTTTCGAAGTATTTTTCAATTTGGTGTTGAATGTGTTTTATCAAGACGTCACACACATCATGAAATCGAGTCTTTTCTCGGCTAAATATTGCAACAATTAAATACGTTTAAAAGCTCTTTTCCCAAATTGAAGAAGTTCTTATTTAGCTAAGAAGTTTTGATTTCATGATAAATATTATAAACCCATAGTTTTATTTTACACTTAATGTTGTACAGTATATATATTTTGTTGGACTTTTTGACAATGGTTCAAAAACGAAATGCATCGTAACTGACAAGAACGTCTAACACCTCCATAGCACAATCTATTATAAGCCAATCAAACAGGTTTCGAAATTCATTTACTTAGGCCATATGTTGTGATGCAAAAATAGTGTGACATCGGATTGATAGAGTGGATTGTCTTTGAGAAGAATAAATAACTATTTGCATCTATAATCGGATACCTCAGAGCATTAGACCTAAGATCCATAATATTTGCATATTGCCTGTGGTTCTTTATGAAATTGAGTCATTCGATTGGTACAGGACTTTATGCAAGGAAATTATGACCTTTCAAAATCAGATCATGAACTTTATGATAAACCATAGATTTTGAGATCGGATCAAAACTGAAGCGTTTCATGAGATAACTAAGCTAGTAACTTTTACATCCATTTAATTCTTAACTAGAATCTGATTGCTCCAGTGTACAAACTGATATGAATCCCTTTCAACAATAATCACTGATACATGTTTCATAAAAAGGAAATAAGCCTGTTCAATTAATACAGTTGTAGAACAAAAGTAACCTGAAAATATTATATCATAAACTAGAAAAGATTTCCTAGAAGCATTAAGAATTTAAAAAACAACAGAAAGATAATTCGCTAGCCGCAAAAAGGTAGTCCACAGGTCACAGAAATATAGTCCGCGGGCCACAGTAAGTTAGTCCGCAGACCGCAGAATGATAGTATGCTGAAAGCTCGTCCGCGAAAAGATAGTCCCAAGAAAGATAGTCCACGAAGCGCAAAAAAATGTCCGCTCGCAGCAGAAAGAGGGTACAGAGGTCGCAGAAATGTATTCTGTGAGCCGTAGAAAAATAATACGCAAGCCACAGAAAGATAGTCCGGGATCTACAGAAAGAAAATGCGCAGGCCGCTGAAAGATAGTCTGCGAGCCGCAGTAAAATAGTCTTCAGGCCGTAGAATGAAAGCCCGCAGAAAGGTAGTTCACAAACTACAGATAGTCTGCAGGCGACAGAAAGAGAGCCTGCAAGATGCAGACAGATAATCCGCGAGCCACAGAAAGATAACCCGCAGAAAAGTAGTCCGTGGACATCAGAAAGTCCACAGGTCGCAGAAAGGTCCATAGAAAGATTATCCGCAGGCCGCAAATAGTCCGCAGAAAGATAATCTGCGGACCGCAGAGATGGTATTTATCAATCCACCCACGGGGATCGAATGTGGCACAAGGCCTTTTTAACGTGGGTATCTCTGAGCCCTCAAGCCCAGCCAAAAATAAATAACCATCCAAACCCGCCGAGGCGGGCCAGTTCCATCAACCCCCCAACGAAACCCTACCCTTCGGCGGAGCTTCGTCCGGGTTCCCCTCTGCAAGCAGAGAGTTCGACAGACACCCGGGCCGCAGAGATGTAATCAGCAGTCTGAATGCGGACTGAAAAAAGTGAATATAAAGTATTCCTGTAGCCCAACTTCTTAAAATGTTGTTCATACCATGAAAATATCCGTTGCAATCCCTTTCCAAGACTGAGAATTCTATCTCGGAGATTCCTATGATTTCCTATTATTAATCCATTCCTTTCAGCTAACTGTATTTTGACAAAAATATTCTCTGTTGAATTCAGCATATTCAAATATTGGACCAAAATTTAAGAGAGAATTTGAATATCTTCCCCTAAATCCACTTGCCTGTTTCCAGACGTTATCTAAAATAATACATTGAATCTATGCTTAATGTCTATAAAAAAAACAATACGATTCTTTAAGATATTCATTGAAAATATCAGAATTCACAATTGTATTTGAAAAAACTTTACTCAGATAAAAGTGGTTCTACAGAAGAATGCTGAGGATGCCATGCACTGAACATGTGAGCAACGACGAAGTTTTAGAGAAAATGGAAACAAAGCTAAAAAAACAGCTTATCAACCCTTTGCAAGTCAGAAAATATATTTAGATTCTAAAAATTTTTTTATTGAGATAATAAGGATTTAGTTTTATTAATTTTAAGAATTTAAAAACTAATTTAATTTTTAAATTCTTTTTAATTTTCAATAAACAAACTTAAATTTCGTTGGAAAGTTTTGATACATAAAAAAATAAAGGCGGCTTGTATTAAGTGCAAAAAACTGTGATTTTTTTTAATCCTATGAAACTTCTGTGAAGTACATAAGAAGCCATTACCATTAAACGTTAAGTGTTGCCGCTATGGTTTCCGTAGCAAGTTTTTAGAATGGCTATCCCTCCCCCACATACACACACTGAACCGGTTTTGATTGATTGATTGATTCGTTTTCTATGGCTTATCAACTCTTTACAGATTGTTTAAAGCCAGAAAATATTTCTAGATTGTTAGATTTATTTTTTTATTTATTCTTACTAATTAACCCACAGCTGGGGAGAAGGTGGAATCATAGCTAATCAGAATTTGTTGAACAAACAAGAAATTATAATTTGGATATAAAATGGGGGATCAATTCTAAATTGCAATCAATATATAAACCGATCCCTCATTTTATGACCACATTAGATTCTATACATTTATATTCTAGAGAATAGGAATCAATCTAAAAGATATGCCTTTGTAGCTAAATCAGCATTTCATTGACTGATTCGTTTTTTACGGTTTATCAACCCTTTGAAGGTTATTTAAAGCTAGAAAATATTTTTAGAATGTAAGAATCTCACTAATTAACCCATAGCTGGAGGGAGAAGAAGTGGATTCATACCTAATCAGAAATTGATAAACAAGAAATTATGAGGATATAAAGGATATTCTATATTGTAATCAGTATATAAACTGATCCCTCAATTTGTGGCCGCAGTAGTTTCTATATATTTATATTGCAGAGAATCTAAATAAATCTAAAAGTTTATCAAATCAGCATTTCATTGATTGATTGATTCGTTTTCTACGGCTTATCAACCTTTTACAAGCCGGAAAATATATTCAGATTCTAAAAATATTTTATTAAGATAATAAGGATTTAGTTTTACTAATTAATCCATAGCTGGGGAAAAGGATTCATACCTTTCCCAATTGTATTTGCGCGTAACGAACCCAACTAGAATTGGAACTTGGCTCTCTGATTAATAATTCCGAGCCATTATCGATTGCACCACATGCACATCCAAGCTTACAGCAAGAACGAGGAGCGGAATAAATTAATTTGGGAAGCCTTTTGCTCAGTTTTGCTAGGGAAACGAGTAGAGAAGTCCACGATTTGAGTAAGGGATTGGGCAATGGAAAACTTTAATGTCTGAATACCGGCAACATCAGTCCCTTTAGAATGTTTAATCCACGTATTGTAGAGAGCATTAAAGTCACTGAATACAAAGAAGTTCGCAGGTAGATGGAGAGAAAGTACCCTTTCAAAATTTTCAGCTGTTATAATATACTGCAGTCCTGGGAAAAGGGGTGGGATAAAGGAAAAAGATATAGCTCACAGAGTATAGTAACGGAAGACGGAAGTTTATTAAAGAATAGTTTGGGACCTCAAGAGACAATTCCCTGGATATCGGAAGATTATCACTGATGTATACACCAAGGCCATCCATGTGAATGCTGTAATCTTTTCGGCAAAGTGGAAGATAGCCTGGAATTCATTTGTAGTAATGTCTAGAAAGTGCTTTAATCGCTAGTTCAAGAACAGTAAATTTATGAACAGGTTTTAACATTTCAAAATTCATGGCAGATATTGTTGTCACAATGTGGGATATTTAATAACAATGATGATGGAAACAAAAAGAAAAATAATCTAGATTAATTTGGCTAGATTGCATGCAAAATGTAGAAACTCCCAGCGTCTCTGGTTCGTGAACAACAACTTCAAAAAACCCAAACCCAGTCCGATGAAGTCCTAACGCGCGACAAAAACTTTTTCCAATTTGTCAGACATGTTTTTCTTTCAAAACTGTTCTTGATACCTAAGAAATTATACAAAAATATATATTGTTATCTCATATATATAAAAAACACACACGCACACACATATATATATATATATATATATATATATATATATATATATATATATATATATATATATATATATATATATATATATATATATATATATATATATATATATATATATAGTAGTCGACTCTCCCGTCGAATTCGATGTATGAGGTCAAGCAGATCAGATCCCAGAAACTGACAGCCCGACAACAGCACATGAGATTTGATTATAGTGGTGAAGGTTTCGTGCAGGACCATCCACACTTTTGAAAGGTTGAATACAGAGACCTGGTGCACGTGCCACAAGGTCCTCCACAGTTTTGAATTCATTGTTGTCCTTCTCCTAGACCAGTTGCCATCCAAGGCTATAGAACCCAGTCTGCCATGCTATTTACCCATAGCTGGAGGGAGAAGAAGAGGATTCACGCCATTCCCAAGGGTATTAGCACGTAAGTGAATGTAAAGGATTCGACTGGAATTCGAACTCGGCTGTTTGTGATATATAAAATTATACAAACTATATATATATACATCATATATATATATATATATATATATATATATATATATATAGTTTTGTATATATATATATATATATATATATATATATATATATATATATATATATATATATATATGATGTAACGGTATATATATATATATATGGTGTATATATATATAGTTTTTGACGGTTTATACAAAACGACATTCTTACGTTTGGACCAAAATAATGACGTAATAATGTCGTTTTTGACGTTAAAAAATACGTTAAAAACGACGTAATTACGTCATTATTTTAAAAATACAAAAAATCTAATAGTTTATTTATAATTTTTATATCAACAAACAGGATTTATAAAAATAATATGAGAAATTTGAAAAAAGTTTTTGTGCGCGTTTCATCCGTTAGATTTTCATCGGACTCTTTTTGTTGATGGTGCGCACATTTTTGTCATACATTTTATATATATATATATATATATATATATATATATATATATATATATATTTATGTATGTGTGTGTGTAGGTTTCTTCAATAATTCGCCGAAAAAACAGCAAACAGCATAGCGTGATGAAAAAAGGCCCCAAACTTAATTAAAACAAAGTTTTATCGTCAAAATGTTTATGCTTTTAATAAAAGGAAAGACCAAATTAATTTTTGAGTAATTTTAAAAAATTTCTAGCACGTTCGAAATTTTGGTTAAAATTTTGTTTTTTTTTTTACGTCAGTGGTCACGTAATATTTACCATTAGCGTTTTAGCGCTTTTTTTTTCAGTTCAAAAACATTAATTTAGAAATTTTTTGCAAAAATCAAATAATTGTCTTATCTTAGCGTAACTTTCAGAACTTACTTACAAATGAATGAAATTATTTTAGAAATATTTGTTTTTTTAGAAAGTCATTGTTAAAATACAGTTTTTTACATATGTTACCCCCTTACTTAATTTTATGAAAACTCGAAAATTCATCTTTATGCAATTTTGTGATTATATTAGTTAAAAGCAGAAGACTTTGAAGAATATAAATCATCGATTTCTTTTGTAAATCAAAATGCATATTTACCCAAAATTCAGCTCTGAATTGTAAAATACAAAACCAAATAAACTAAGACATCTAATTAGAAAAGCTTTTAATGGCTTTTATGAATGATATATATTAAGGACACTATTGTCTGAGGCTAAATATTTTTCCGATGGAAAATGAATTTTTACAACAATTGTTTCCTTTTTTTTTAATTTTAAATACAAAATTTGATAAAGTTGTTAAATACTTTAAAATAAGTTTTAATCCGTGTCTCTTTGGAAATGCTGTTATTAAAAAGATCTATTTTTACAGATCATAAATTTGAAAGCTTATTACAATCAGCGACACGAGAATATTTTTAAAATATTTTTTAATATGAAAAAAATAAGTATTAAAAACCTTTTCTCCAAAACTAAACAATAGGTCACGTGTTTTAGGAGATGTTTCTGTTGGTAGCGAGGACCAGTCCTCAGGAAATGTTCTGCTTTTTCTCATGTCAAATTACTGTATAGTCAAATAAGCTGGTTCACTTAAAATTCGATAATACTATCACTTCTGTCCTTCCCTCCAATAAATTCCCCTGACGTCAGTTGTCGATACATTAACGTAAACGTCAATTCACACCTCCAAAATCAAACATCATGGTTCGACATGCTTCTCTTATTTTCGACTAAATATTTTCTGCTAAAATATTAAGTAATGTTTGTTTCCAATTATATTAAGTCAACTTAAAATTTTCTAATTTTCCTCAAATAACTTTTGAAAAGGGTATAATTGATTTTTACAAGATTTATAAACGGCGAATTTAACTTTTGATTACAAAGTTGTCGAAATTTGGCGATCATGATCGATTTTATTATGATAGATTTATTTTGCTGATAAAAAAAAAGATATTTAAGTAAAATTTCGTACGTGCTAGGAAAGATTAAAAAATGTAAAAAAATAATAATAAATTACTTTGGTCTTTCCTCTTCATAATAAAATAAATACTTAGCCGATAAAAATATTGTTTATCAAGATTGAGGCTTTTTCATCAGGTTATGCTAATTTTAGCGAAGTAATGAAATATATATATATATATATATATATATATATATATATATATATATATATATATTTGGTTTGGATAGATAGGTTAGCTCTATCTCTGATATTGAGCGCTTTCGAATAAGTACCGCGCATATAATATATAAATAATTATATATATATATATGTCTTTATATTTATATACACACACTTTTCACATATATATATATATATATATATATATATATGTATATACAAGTATAAAATAGGTGAGTACCAATGTCCAAACATTATATTTTTAAAAAAAGTACTAAATATAGAATAGAGCTTAATAATAATATATTTATTAACAATTATAACAAAAATATATTAGAAACCTCTACATAAATACATGTTTTTTTATAATAGTTAATGAATATATATATATATATATATATATATATATATATATATATATATATATTATATATATATATATTTATATATATATATATATATAAAATATGAATATATATTATATTTATAAAAGTGGACATCGAACACTTTTAAAAGTATATTTACATCTTTACACGATACTGAGCACTTTATCCCATAAATATAGCACACTTAAGACTATATTTCTTCATATATATATATATATATATATAATAAATAAAAAAAGACTTATCTTAACTGACGCGTTTCATCCTCTGAGAGTCTTTATCAAGGCAATTTTGCTATGACTTTATTTTGTAACAAGCATTTCTATACAAAGTCTAGGCAAGCTATGGAGACACTAAGTGATGTATATATATATATATATATATATATATATATATATATATATATATATATTGAACAAAAAAATATTAAAAAAATTAAAATCTTCAGACACACTGGGTTGTATATTAATATTCTTTCGTTTTTTTTTATTATTATTTCATTGAGATTCCTCGACAAGTTTCGGCCAAAATGGCCATCATCGCGAGGAGAAATATTTCTGCTTGCTGGTAGCAGTAAACGACAGAAATGAATATATATATATATATATATGTGTGTGTGTGTGTGTGTGTGTGTGTGTGTGTGTATGTATATAAACATATATATATATATGTAATATATTTTATATATTATTATTTATATATTATATGCGCGGTACGTATTAGAAAGCGCTCAATATTAGGAACGTGAAATCTATGGTCACAAACTCACATCAATCCAACGAAATATATATATATATATATATATATATATATATATATATGATTTGTGCACTGTGGCAGTTTGGTTGTTTTTTTTACATTCGTAAAATCTAATAATCTAGAATTTCCCTTTCCCTGTGCCGTACTAAGGGGTACTATAGCTAAGGGGTAGAAACTCCGACTGATGTCAAGTCGGTTGGTTTCGATCCCTTTTTGATATCTAGTCGCACTGATGAGCTGTGATACAGCGATGACACCCCGCCACACACACACATATATGGTGTGTGTGTGTGTGTGTGTGTGTGTGTGTGTGTGTGTGTGTGTGTGTGTGTGTCATATTACTGACCAGGCTCGACGTTGATTAACTTCGTTATTTTCAAGCCTGAACCGGTTTTGAATTCAGATTTATCCTGCACTTAAGTTGCTAACAAAAATGTGGAGACTTCAATCTGGTGAAGCTATTAATCCTTATGTAGGAAGAGAAAAGATGAATTCCTATGCATCCAAGAAGGATTTGTGCGAAAGTAAACGCAACAACCTCTGTTGGAATTCGAACTCGGCACGCCAAACCCACTTTGAACGCTGACAAAACGATACCCGCACGTCCACACAGCATGAGCATACGTAGACCAAATTTGTGTGTATTTTTTATTATATAATGTTGCATATATATTTAATTGCATGGGCTTATGTAATTGTATGTTTGTATTCCTACAAAAGAAAGCGTGTATTTTTATATGCACTTATCCTTATATTTGTGTCACTGTTTCTCTTCCTGTCTGTCGATGCGTGTGTTCTTTTGTGTTTGAAACATTCTGACCAGTGAATTCCACATTGGCAGTTTTGTGTTTTATCGCGTTAAGCCGCTACAATCTGTCACATAAACATTTTAGCTGTGAAGTGCAGACCGTAGTTTAAGCTTCATCATTTTATTTTATTTTTTTTTTTTTGTTTTTCGTCTGTTCATTTTTCTTTCTTTTGAAGGCTTTTATTTTCTATGTTTTTTCTGTTTTTGGGGGGTTTTTCTTTTTTTGTTTTTTTTTTTGTTTTTTTTTTTTTTACTTATCTCCCCTGCCCACTGTTTTGTCTGCAAGGGGCAGTGTTCGTCGAAAGTCGCACTCACTGAAACCTCAATGATTTAAAAGCGACTGTTAGCTCATAAAACGGTCACCGGTGACAACCGCTTTTGATGATAGGAAAAGAAAACTAACTGCAAACGGAAATAAGATAGATAGATAGATAGATAGATAGATAGATAGATAGATAGATAGATAGATATGGACACAGTAAGATATATATGAAAAGTAGAAAGAAAAAAGAAAGAAATAAGACTAATATATATGTAAACAGATAGACAAGATATATATGAAAAACAGATAGATAGATAGATAGATAGATAGATAGATAGATAGATAGATAGATATGAACATATGAAGATATATATGAAAAAGAGATAGAAAGACAGAAATAGACTAATATACATGAAAACATAGATAGATATATATATAGATATATATATATATATATATATATATATATATATATATATATATATATATATATATATATAAACTGTGATAGATAGATTTGAATACTAATTTGAATATCAAGCATCCTACCGTTACATGGAATAGTCTTACTTGGCATAAAGTAATCCAATTAAAATTAATTATTGAATAAAAAATATAATAAAGTTTACACGATGTTGGAAGCACATCAATGCATGAAGTCTGCCTCATAGCAGAGACGGTGATAAAGTCAGACCGGTTTCTAACCCAGGTAAAATACACGTTTTCGAATGCTGATTCTCAAGATAGGCAAAATCCTACAATTTCAAAGTTTTACACATTCCATTTCTCACCAGCTGGTTTTGTTAAGCTTATCATTAATATCATTACAAAAATGCCAGACTTGCTTCGGGTCTAAAATAAGTATGTTTCCTACACGTTCCAGCTTTTGAGCCGTGTTATGAGTAAAGTTTGAAATGCTGATTTTCAAGATAGACATGCAAGCTCATTAGGAATATGACATAATCCATTCTGCCTACATCTATCTCTATTTGTACCTATATATAAAAATTAATAATGATTATAATAAAAGTAATAATAATGCTGATGTACAAGATAGAGATGAAACGTTGCAGGGTTAGAAGAAATCACAATAAGGATGATGTCTTTTTTATTCCCAGACTCAAAGAACAGCAAATCGAAAATAGAGAAATGTTTTGCCAAATTTACAGCGTCTCCTAAGCTTTTGATAAAATTAGATATGACAAACCTTTTCTAAATTTCATGGAAATATTTTGAATTTACTGTCAAAAATTGGCACAAGAAAGAACTTGAAGCAATAGAAACGTATTTCTACAGAAGGATGTTGAGAATACCATTTTAGAGAAAATGGAAACAGAAAGGACACGTAGAATCAGAAGAAGACAACTGAAATTTCTAGAGCACATGATGAGGAAAGAGGGCTAGGAAAACTTAACACTCACAGGACATATTGAAGGGACAAGGGGAAGCAACAAATAACCTACCCAACGTGCTTGTATAAATGGTTGGCAGAACAGGGATTAGGAGAGATAACCAAAATACAAACATTTCTAGCAACTATAAGGGACAGGAAGTTGTAGAGAGCCATGATCGCCCACACCCTGAAGAGACCCGGCACAAAGAAGAAGATGCATAAATCCATTAATGTTTTTTTTCTAACGTTTTGCCTAACACACTTCAAGTTTGCCTTCAGTGTAAAAATGATTCTATACACGAGGACGGGTTATGCAATTTAATTTTGTGAGAAGAATGCATCCTTGTCACTTCCCTTATTTTATATACAACATATATATATATATATATATATATATATATATATATATATATATATATTGATTTTTAAATATGGTTTTTCCGCTACACAGTTCTTCTGTTTCAAAAATGGAAGCTAAAAGCTTCGAATTTAATTGTTCTAAAAATTAAAGACATTAGTTTCATTTCATCCTCATGAAAAAATTACTGGAAAGCTAAAAAAAAATCTTTCACGTTTCCAATTTAATTTGTGTAATAAAATTAAAGACATGTATTTTTTCAATGATTTCCATTTAATCATGTCATCTGGGTTTTTTTCAAATTTATTGTTAACTTCCATTTTTTTTTCATTTGAAACATGGTTTAGGTTAAATACGTTTTATTTAACTACGATTTGAAAATATTTTCACCTTTTAATTTTTAATATACTATATTTCTTTTAAGAACAAGTAAATGTATTATAATCACTTTAAATTATTTTCAATCAAGTCACAATTTTTTAAATTTATATTTTAAATATTATTTAAGTAAAATTTATGACAATGACGGCAAAAAATAGCTAATTAATTTCTCTGATTTAAATTTACATATAAACCTAGCACTATTTTGTAAAAAAAAAATCTTTCAATATCTATAAGTACACCTTGTAGATTATATATCTTAAATTCGAAGCATTTAGTTTTTTTCTTTATATATATATATATATATATATATATATATATATATATAGATATATATATATATATATATATATATATATATATATATATATATATAAATCTTTTAAGAAACCTTATCCAAATTTCATATCTCCCCAGTTTCCTACCAAAACGTAAACAAAGCAATTTATAAAGAAGTAATTGATTTTTTTTATGTATTAATCCGATAGATTTTTATCACTTAAACGTTGCGTCCTGGGTATGACAATAAACTACATCCGCGTCCTGGGTATGACGATAAACTACATCCGCGTCTTGGGTAAGACAATAAACTACGTCCAACAGCAAGGCCTGTGATCAAGAGGTTTTGAGGAGTGTGGAACCATTTCTTAATTGCTGGTGTTCCCAGGTCCACCTTGACCTGGGGTGGTAGCACCTGTTAGGGTCCCAACTATGGGCAAATAGTTAACCGCCAATCTGGGGTCAAAACACTAGGAAAGTGTAAAAGTAGGTTTTAATACCAGCAATAATTTTTTAAGAAAAATATTATCATCAATACATTCTTGAGGAAAAATATTTCCAGCAATACAAATAAGAAAGGTATATCAATTTAACATGTTTCACTCTTATTAAAGCTTTCGTCAGAAATTGAGAGAAAACAGACAAAAAGATAGAAATTCTGGTATTTTCAATTTTGTTTGTGTCAATTCTCATTTGTCAGTCACGTTCAGATACATTAAAACCATAGGTATCCTTATATGTAAATTTGTGAAAGTTCTTGTATGCCTAAGTGGGCATCGGATAGTAATGTGTGTCCGTAATTGTGTGTGTGTCTGACTAGTGGAAGTTCTAATGTCTTCACCTTTGTGCAAACAGCCAGCACAGCGTGGTGTCACATCATGCTAATTTATGGCTGATCTCATGTATTCGTTGTATTAGATAGATATGTTAGATTTTTTAAGAATGGATTCAAAGAAAGATGACGATGTAATGTTTTAGGTGTTTGTTTATAGTTGATAATAATGCTATTAAGTTTTCAATGTATTTTCTCCTTGAAGAATTATGTTCTCTTTTCAAGTAGGGCGGCATTAGTGAAATCAATGTTATGTCCAGCAACGTTTCCATGCAAAACGAGAAAGTTTGATCGTTTGTCTATATGCAAGCTTCTCTTGTGTTCATAAATGCGGGCTTTTAGGTCACAGGATGTCTTCTCCCACATAAACATTTTTGAATTGTAAACTATTTATTTGATAAATCTCGAGTTTTTGAGTTCTGTAGAAAGAATGTTGAAGGGCAAAGTTATCAAAAGTCCAGGAAAGAGTGTGAACTGGACGATAGGTGAACCTATTTACTTTGAGGAGAAATAAATAAAAAAATACATGCGTAATTATAAATAAAATTGTAGAGTTTAAGCGGAGACATTAGAAGAATAGAGTAGAAATAGGCTTTAGAAGGAACCGGAAACCCAATCCTAAACAAGATAAAAGGGATAAACCTCTAATCCTGTTTAAAAGACTGAGGAGGCGTGTAAACCGGGCGATAGGCGAACATATCTACTCCTATTGAGGAGAAATAATAATAAATAGTAAAGTAATAAGTAATAGTTTAAGCGGAGACGTTAGAAGAATAGAGTAGGAATAAGCTTTAAAATGAACCGGAAACCCAATCCTAAACAGGAATATCCATTTTGTTTATTTATTTTTAGAAGTCTTATTGGTGTTGTCTGTTTTTTTTTTTTTTTTTTGGCTTTGGGGATTTTGTATGCTCGTTTTTTTTTGGGGGGGGGTTGCGCTGAGGATAAAATGATGTGGGTAGTAGAGAAGTTTGAAAGTTTTCTCAGCATATATCTCTTCTTCATTTAAGGTATTGCGGGCTGCATATCCTAAGAGATCTGAGATAGAATCCTATGATTAATCCAGATTTTATTCTTTGGTTGTTGTAGAAATAGAAGTGGGAATTAGACTGGATTTGTTTATGGATTTATGATAAACTTTAAAATCGTGAAGTAAAACCACAGATAAAAATTACACAAAATTCATAATCCTGCACTTCAACGTTCTTTCTACTAAACACGCAAACATATAAGTCAACGCTAATACTAGGATCGTAACCACAACCTCTAAGATAATCGAAGATATAATTAGGAAGAAAAATAAAGCCAACACCAATTCAAATGCCAGAATTTATCAAATAAATTGTTTTCAATGCAAAAATGTTTATGTGGGGAAGACATCACGTGATCTAAAAGCCCGCATCTATGAACACAAGAGAAACTTGCGTTTGGACAAACAATCTAACCCTCGTTTAATAAAAGAGAAACATCTTAGATTAATATACGCTTCCTAATTGTTCTTTATTTTATCATCATGTCGGATTTGATCTTTAACTCAAATATATATATGACGTAATGATATAGAATTTTATATATCCAAAAACTGTATTAAGAAAATAGTATGACAATTTGGAAAAAAAGTTTTTGTGGCGCCTTTCATCCGTTAGGATATCATCGGACTGGGCTTTGTTGATGTTACCACGACTACACATGCGCACGAAACGAGAGACGCTAGTAGTATCAAAATTACACACACACACATATATATATATATATATATATATATATATATATATATATATATATATATATATATGAGCTGGGGTGGTGATCAAATACGAATATGTGAGTGCGCAACGAGCCGTGTGAAAATATCATTCTCAGAATGCAAATGGCTTCAAAAGAGATTTTGGAATTCTGAAACACCGCTAATCAGCTTACCAATCAAATTCACCCGCGGATATTCCACCCGCATCAGAATAGAAGAATAAAAAATTCAAGCTTCCACAATATAATATAAATATTAATTCCATGAAAAAAATTAAACTTCGTTTACTCACTTTTGTTTATTACAAATTAAATTATGTCACTTAGCGCCTTCCATAATTTACCTAGACTTTTCAGTTAAATTAATGAATATCTATGACAGTTCTTGAATTTAAAAATTACAAAAAAAAAATTAACAATATTTTTTATAATTGCTTATAAATCCTTAGATTTGTCTTGATAACGTCCATCAAACGTCGAAACGCGTCGGTTAAGATAAGTTTTCCTTTTGTCTCTATTCATACACACAGATATATATATATATATATATATATATATATATATATATATATATTCATCCACAGACAGACTGCTTCGCTGTATAACAGCTTATCATTGCCGCTAACTAGGATCGAAACCCGGCTGAATTGGCGTCAGTTAGAGATTCTACCCCTAAGCAGTTGGCGAACGGCAGGGTGGAGGTGAATTTAAGCGTATTTATTTTAAGATAAATACACAGTGCTCAGGTATAATAGACTTTTATTGTCTGTTATATTTAACAGTATCTTTTTATATATATATATATACACACACACACACGCACACACACACACACACACACACAGAGCACACACACACACATATATATATATATATATATATATATATATAGTGTGTGTAATTTAATACCAATGTCCAAACATATTTTAAAAACTGCTCAATACAGAATAGAGCTTAATAATTATAATTATTACTAACAATTATAACAAAAACACGTTATAAATCGCTATATAAATGCAACGTATTTTTGTTTATATATATATATTATTTACATTGTACAGAATCTTATCCTTATTTTGTTGTCCTATTCACGACGTTTTGGCCGTTGTACGTTCCAGCCGTCTTCAGAATCTCTCTAGATTTCTGAAATGAGCTATTGTAACTATTTACACTATTTACATTGTTCGGAGTGTTGTCCTCATCTTTGCTCTAATATTCACAACGCTTCGGCCGTTGTAAGATTCGGCCTTCTCCACAATTGATACAAACTACCCCGGTGGACTAATTTTCGTTCGTTCGAAATTCCAACCACCTGAAGAAGGGCGTAACGTCGTGAATATAACAGTAAAGATGAGGACAACGCTCCGAAAAATGTAGTGTAAATAGTTCCAAGACCTCATCTTAGAAATATAGACAGATCCTAAAGACAGACGGATCGTACAATGACCGAAACGTTGTGAATATGTCAGTAAAGATGAGGACAACAGTTCGAACAATGTAAATTGTGTAAATAGTTTCAAGACCTCATCTCAGAAATATATACAGATCCGGAAGAAGGCTGGATCGTACAACGGCCGAAACGTCATGAACATGATAGTAACGATGAGGACAACAGTCCGAACAATGTAGTGGAAATAGTTACAAGACTTCATCTCAGAAATATATACAGATCCTGAAGAAGGCTGGATCGTACAACGGCCGAAACGTCATGATCATGATAGTAACGATGAGGACAACAGTCCGAACAATGTAATGGAAATAGTTACAAGACCTCATCTCAGAAATATATACAGATCCTGAAGAAGGCTGGATCGTACAACGGCCGAAACGTCATGAACATGATAGTAACGATGAGGACAACAGTCCGAACAATGTAGTGGAAATAGTTACAAGACCTCATCTCAGAAATATATACAGATTCTGAAGAAGGCTGGATCGTACAACGGCCGAAACGTCATGAACATGATAGTAACGATGAGGACAACAGTCCGAACAATGTAGTGGAAATAGTTACAAGACTTCATCTCAGAAATATGTACAGATCCTGAAGAAGGCTGGATCGTACAACGGCCGAAACGTCATGAACATGATAGTAACGATGAGGACAACAGTCCAAACAATGTAGTGGAAATAGTTACAAGACTTCATCTCAGAAATATATACAGATTCTGAAGAAGGCTGGATCGTACAACGGCCGAAACGTCATGAACATGATAGTAACGATGAGGACAAACAGTCCGAACAATGCAGTGGAAATAGTTACAAGACTTCATCTCAGAAATATATACAGATCCGGAAGAAGGCTGGATCGTACAACGGCCGAAACGTCATGAACATGATAGTAACGATGAGGACAACAGTCCGAACAATGTAGTGGAAATAGTTACAAGACTTCATCTCAGAAATATATACAGATCCTGAAGAAGGCTGGATCGTACAACGGCCGAAACGTCATGAACATGATAGTAACGATGAGGACAACAGTCCAAACAATGTAGTGGAAATAGTTACAAGACCTCATCTCAGAAATATATACAGATTCTGAAGAAGGCTGGATCGTGCAACGGCCGAAACGTCATGAACATGATAGTAACGATGAGAACAACAGTCCGAACAATGTAGTGGAAATAGTTACAAGACCTCATCTCAGAAATATATACAGATTCTGAAGATGGCTGGATCGTACAACGGCCGAAACGTCATGAACATGATAGTAACGATGAGGACAACAGTCCGAACAATGTAGTGGAAATAGTTACAAGACTTCATCTCAGAAATATATACAGATCCTGAAGAAGGCTGGATCGTACAACGGCCGAAACGTCATGAACATGATAGTAACGATGAGGACAACAGTCCAAACAATGTAGTGGAAATAGTTACAAGACTTCATCTCAGAAATATATACAGAACCTGAAGAAGGCTGGATCGTACAACGGCCGAAACGTCATGAACATGATAGTAACGATGAGGACAACAGTCCAAACAATGTAGTGGAAATAGTTACAAGACCTCATCTCAGAAATATATACAGATTCTGAAGAAGGCTGGATCGTACAACGGCCGAAACGTCATGAACATGATAGTAACGATGAGGACAACAGTCAGAACAATGTAGTGGAAATAGTTACAAGACCTCATCTCAGAAATATATACAGATTCTGAAGAAGGCTGGATCGTACAACGGCCGAAACGTCATGAACATGATAGTAACGATGAGGACAACAGTCCAAACAATGTAGTGGAAATAGTTACAAGACCTCATCTCAGAAATATATACAGATTCTGAAGAAGGCTGGATCGTACAACGGCCGAAACGTCATGAACATGATAGTAACGATGAGGACAACAGTCAGAACAATGTAGTGGAAATAGTTACAAGACCTCATCTCAGAAATATATACAGATTCTGAAGAAGGCTGGATCGTACAACGGCCGAAACGTCATGAACATGATAGTAACGATGAGGACAACAGTACGAACAATGTAGTGGAAATAGTTACAAGACTTCATCTCAGAAATATATACAGATCCTGAAGAAGGCTGGATCGTACAACGGCCGAAACGTCATGAACATGATAGTAACGATGAGGACAACAGTCCAAACAATGTAGTGGAAATAGTTACAAGACTTCATCTCAGAAATATATACAGATTCTGAAGAAGGCTGGATCATTACAACAGCCGAAACGTCATGAACATGATAGTAACGATGAGGACAAACAGTCCGAACAATGTAGTGGAAATAGTTACAAGACCTCATCTCAGAAATATATACAGATCCGGAAGAAGGCTGGATCGTACAACGGCCGAAACGTCATGTACATGATAGTAACGATGAGGACAACAGTCCGAACAATGTAGTGGAAATAGTTACAAGACTTCATCTCAGAAATATATACAGATCCTGAAGAAGGCTGGATCGTACAACGGCCGAAACGTCATGAACATGATAGTAACGATGAGGACAACAGTCCAAACAATGTAGTGGAAATAGTTACAAGACCTCATCTCAGAAATATATACAGATTCTGAAGAAGGCTGGATCGTACAACGGCCGAAACGTCATGAACATGATAGTAACGATGAGGACAACAGTCCGAACAATGTAGTGGAAATAGTTACAAGACCTCATCTCAAAATATATACAGATTCTGAAGAAGGCTGGATCGTACAACGGCCGAAACGTCATGAACATGATAGTAACGATGAGGACAACAGTCCGAACAATGTAGTGGACATAGTTACAAGACTTCATCTCAGAAATATATACAGATCCTGAAGAAGGCTGGATCGTACAACGGCCGAAACGTCATGAACATGATAGTAACGATGAGGACAACAGTCCAAACAATGTAGTGGAAATAGTTACAAGACTTCATCTCAGAAATATATACAGATCCTGAAGAAGGCTGGATCGTACAACGGCCGAAACGTCATGAACATGATAATAACGATGAGGACAACAGTCCAAACAATGTAGTGGAAATAGTTACAAGACCTCATCTCAGAAATATATACAGATCCGGAAGAAGGCTGGATCGTACAACGGCCGAAACGTCATGAACGTGATAGTAACGATGAGGACAACAGTCCAAACAATGTAGTGGAAATAGTTACAAGACCTCATCTCAGAAATATATACAGATTCTGAAGAAGGCTGGATCGTACAACGGCCGAAACGTCATGAACATGATAGTAACGATGAGGACAACAGTCCGAACAATGTAGTGGAAATAGTTACAAGACCTCATCTCAGAAATATATACAGATTCTGAAGAAGTCTGGATCGTACAACGGCCGAAACGTCATGAACATGATAGTAACGATGAGGACAACAGTCCGAACAATGTAGCGGAAATAGTTACAAGACTTCCTCTCAGAAATATATACAGATCCTGAAGAAGGCTGGATCGTACAACGGCCGAAACGTCATGAACATGATAGTAACGATGAGGACAACAGTCCGAACAATGTAGTGGAAATAGTTACAAGACCTCATCTCAGAAATATATACAGATCCGGAAGAAGGCTGGATCGTACAACGGCCGAAACGTCATGGACATGATAGTAACGATGAGGACAACAGTCCGAACAATGTAGTGGAAATAGTTACAAGACCTCATCTCAGAAATATATACAGATCCTGAAGAAGGCTGGATCGTACAACGGCCGAAACGTCATGAACATGATAGTATCGATGAGGACAACAGTCCGAACAATGTAGTGGAAATAGTTACAAGACTTCATCTCAGAACTATATACAGATCCTGAAGAAGGCTGGATCGTACAACGGCCGAAACGTCATGAACATGATAGTAACGATGAGGACAACAGTCCGAACAATGTAGTGGAAATAGTTACAAGACTTCATCTCAGAAATATAGATAGATAAAAAGTATAAGTCCATTAATTCTTTGTTTACGTTCCGCATACGAAACTGAGAAGATATGGTCTCTCCAGAAAATGAATCCGAATGGGATACGAAACTCAGTATACCCATCATGACACTCACTTTGATAAAGGTATGCCAGGCGTATGTCTATCAAATAAATGTGGGCAATATGGTGTCAGCTTTTAATAAAATTAACCTGTGGTGGAGGGCTATGTTGGTGATACATGCATTTGTTTGTTGGAACAGAAATGATCTTGAAAATCAGCATCTTCTGCCAAATATTCCGAGGAGTAGAACCCAAGATTAACCTATTCACGACAGAAACAATAATCTGGAAGTGATGGTGCGTAAACTGAATCCTACATAAAAATTAGTTAATAATGATTTATTAACAATTAATTTCAATTACCTCTGTGTAAGCTCAGTTAATAAAAACAATTAGTATTGGAGATAAAGAAATCGAACATAGAATAGGTTGTACTAGAGGTAGTTTCCCACAATACTGCAAGATGCTACAAAACCAAAATAAGGCAGTAAAGACACTTAGACACAACGGGATACTGAGCGTGAAAGAATAAGAAAAACAGAAACATTAAGAAGCGAGAACAGCAGAAGTAGAGACAGAAGATGACGATTGACGTTGCATTTAAATTTCTGAAGATCAAAGTTGACTGGAAAGTATGAAAACGGAAGATAATTCCTTAAGCGAGAAGTAAGAGAAAAGAAACTGTTAGCATATGGAAGCCGAGATGCCAGATCATGACCAATAACATTGCTGATTCTTCTTTGGATTTTACCAAGGAGCTCAAGATAAATAGCTGGTGCACTGGGCCATATGTGGCAGCAATATTCTAAGCATGGACGAATTGTAGACTTATAAATATGTAAAAGATATCCTGGAAAGAATAATTGCCTAGCACGATACAGTGAAACAACTTTCCTAGCATTAGACCTAGCAATTAATTCAATATAATCCGAGACTATTCAACGAGTCACTCCCCTGGAGGTTAGAATCAGCTATGCTGGTGGATGGCAGAAAGGGTGTTTCTCAGATGGTTAATAGAAATCATCTTTGTTTTGGAGGCATTAAAATTAACAAGCCATTCCTTGGCCCAGTTAATAGCAGATTTTATGTCACTTTTGAGATCAGCTGCCAATTTGACCGTATCGAAGCTATCAAGATTAATATTAAGAAAGGAGTGAACAGTTGTGTCACCAGTGTAGATATCGAGTGGAAAACTGAACCCTTCAGGAAGGTCATTGATCAAAATTAGGCACAACGCATGTGCAAGGATAGAGCCCGGGGTGGGACACCTAGAAAGATCTAAAAGAGTGGCCGTTCAAAACTACTTTCATTTCGGAATTTGATAAGACCGAATCAGTTCAAAAATTCCTCCAGAAATACCATAACCTTTCAACTTGTGAAGAAGACCAATA
>CAHIKZ030005566.1:415000-430000 GCA_903632075.3 Acanthosepion pharaonis | reverse complement strand
CATGAATTCCTTCTAAAAGAGGGTCAAAAGATCAATACACATTTATTTTTAACAACATGAATTGATTCTTACACATGGCCAAAAAAATCAATATGCATTGATTTTTAACGGCATGCGTTCCTTCTAATAGCTAAAAGACATGCATTTCATCTAATAGACGCCCAAAACATCAATACAAATTTATTTTTAACAAGAATTCCTTCTAATAGATGGCCAATGATCAATACACATTTATTTTTGAAGACATACATTTCATCTAATAAACGCCCAAAACATCAATACAAATTTATTTTTAACAAGTATTCCTTCTAATAGATGGCCAATGATCAATACACATTTATTTTTAAAGACATGCATTTCATCTAGTAGACGCCCAAAACATCAATACAAATTTATTTTAACAAAATTCCTTCTAATAGATGGCCAATGATCAATACACATTTATTTTAAAGACATGCATTTCATCTAATAGACGCCCAAAACATCAATACAAATTTATTTTAACAAGAATTCCTTCTAATAGATGGCCAATGATCAATACACATTTATTTTTAAAGACATGCATTCCTTCTAATAGACGCCCAAAAGATCAATATGCATTCATTTTTAACGACATGAATTCCTTCTAAAAGAGAGTCAAAAGATCAATACACATTTATTTTTAACAACATGAATTGATTCTTACACATGGCCAAAAAAATCAATATGCATTGATTTTTAACGGCATGCGTTCCTTCTAATTGCTGGCCAATGATCAATACACATTTATTTTTGAAGACATGCATTTCATCCAATAGACGCCCAAAACATCAATACAAATTTATTTTTAAGAAGATAGCCAAAAGATCAATACACCTTGAAACTTAACATCCATTCCTCCTAATAGACGGCCAAAAGATCAATACACATTTATTTATAACGCAAGCATGCCATCTTACACACAGCCAGAAAGATCAATACACATCTATTTTTAACGACATGCATTCCTTCTAATGGGCGGTCAAAAGATCAATACGCATTGATTTTTAACGACATGCATTCCTTCTAATAGACGGCTAAAAGATCAATACAAATTTATTTTTAGCGACATGCATTCCATCTAATAGACGGCCAAAAGATCAATAAATATTTATTTTTAACGATATTCATTCCTTCAAGCGCAACAAGATAAATAAACATTTACTTTTAAAATGTATTCCCTGTCATACACGTCCAAAAAGATGAATAATCATTTATTTTTAACGACACACTTTTCGTCTAAGAAGAACAATAAACATTTATTTTTAATGACATACACGATTTTACAATAAGCGACTTATATGATCAATACACATTTATTTTAACGACATGATTTCCTTCTAGTGCACGGCCAACAAGATCATTAAACATTTAATTTTATCGGCTTGCATTCTTTGCCTTTCTCAAAATTTTAATTAATGTTGTGCGAAGCGTTAATTAATTTTCAAAATTTCAATAAACTTTTCGTTCTCTATTAGAAAGGCAGACTTGTATGAATATATAATACATAATGCATTTCAAAAGATGTTTGTGTTATCTTAATTGATTTCTGGTCGGATTAGCTATATTCACTCACTCCCGCAGATGCCCTTGTGGAATATATGCTCCCTTCTGTTCCCCCAGCTATGGATTAAGTAGGAATACTTCTATGTGGATAAATTATTCTTCTTTTCAAAAAGTGTTAACGTAATATTCATTTACAAAAAGTATTATTCTTACAATGCAAAATGTTTCTCCTTTAAGTTTGCCACAAAGGGTTGATAAGCTGTAAAAATCAAATCAGTCATATTAGCTCGCTTCATTATTATCTATCTATCCATCTATCTCTCTACCTATCTATCACAGCCTATTCATATCTATCTATAAATATATATATATATGTCTGTTCGTATCTATAAGTCTGTTATGTGTGTGTGTGTGTGTTTAACGAATGCACGGTCCCAATTTTCGACGGATTTGCACCAAAATTTACATGCACATGCTCCAAGTTAGCGGGAAGGCCAAGACCGACATTGCATTTCCCAACTCCCATCGATAGTGGAAATAATCGATTTTTTCATACTTCAACGGCACTTTTCATGTAGTTTGCGGCCATTTCTACTGGCCAGGTGAGAGCCTATAGCTGGCTGCCACGAATAGGCAGGAAGATTCTATTGGCCAGCGTGATAGTCAACAGCTGACTGACACGAATGTTAACTAGCATGCTAGCATGCAAAAACATCGATAGCTACATTCGTCACAAGTGGGAAAAAGTTAAATCTGCATGGCACTTTACTCTATTTGGCTCATTCGCTTGCTTAAACTCAACGTTGATTCTGATTCCGCAGAACTGGGTTGGGCGTGAAAAAGTATTTGTTGTTAACATTCTTTTTTCATTCGGTTTTTCCAGTTACGAGTCCTTTTTTAAAGTGGATCGTTTTGTGTTCATCTTGTTTAGTTCTTTTTTTGTAACAGATTTAATGTTTAGAACAGAGCTTAGAAAAAATTCGCAGGCAAGAAGTAAGGCATGTAGCAACATCAGCACGACAAAGGGCACTTCTTTAAAGGCAAGGAAGGGCAAAAATATTTTAAGTCAAGTGATAGCGATTGCTGTATGAGTCGTACGATTTTTTGAATCAAGCACGGGTAACGCCGGGTCATGCTGCTAGTATATATATATATATATATATATATATATATATATATATATATATATATACCAGTTTCTTCATATCTATATATCTATATATATATATATATATATATATATATATATATTCATATCTATTTATCGCATTCTCTTCATATCTATGTAGCTAGTTTTCTGGCTGGCTGGCTAGCTAGCTAGCTATCTCGTCTGTTCCGACTACTTTCAGTGTCTGATCTCTCTGATAAGTCTGTACATTTGTTTGTAAGTACAAGCATGCAGATCATAAATAATATCTTACTACTCCTCTCTGTCACCGACAACCTATCAAAGCCCTACCCTCCGATTCTCAACTGTCTCGACAGGTGGGGGGTACTGTATTTCCAAACAGTAACGTTGGTGTCACCATGTTATTCTAGGAGGCTGCCATATTTGACGCCAGGCCCCACTGCCCTTCTCCAAAGTTAAACGCCAATTCTGTAAATGCTCTCCTGTCGGGTAACGAATGTTTTTCCTGAGACTCCTCATAGATAGCTCGGGGCTCCGTTGAAACCCCGTGACATGTCATCTGTTATGCAAATGTCATGTGTACAGAAATGAAGAAGAAAAATATATGAACAGAGAGAAAGAAAGATATAAAGAACGATATCTTTGTGGAATTCTTGGGACAAACAAAATGTAACATGAGCAGGGTTGCGCAAAGGACAATTGACAAGTGAAATCGCAACATTAGTAAGAAGATAAATGCTCCGAAAATAATGCCTTATATTTACTTTTACAGAAACTATAACAGTACAGATTGCGTGGTAGCATTGTTGAAACTGTTTAAAAAAATTTACGAAGAGACTGTAGTACTGAAAACCTGAAGGAGAATTGAAGCCATCCAGATGACAACACTGTAAAAATCAACTAGAAGAAAAGTGTTGGAGAATTGTGTAAACTTGCTCTCAGTTGATATGTAGTGAAAATATAGCTTGAACTCTCGATTGGTTAAAATTAGTATTATTATTATTATTGCTGGGCAACGGGACAACTCAAGACTGACACAACTCAGCACCAAAAAAAACGTAACTTTTTTATAACCAAATAAAAGTAATTTATTAAGGATTAAAATCTTAATTAGTGAATATTTTTCTTTCAATGAAGTATTTGTGAAGGCATTATGTTAACTATAAACCAGTTTTTTTTAAATTATTTTTAATGAAGTAAATCGTAATTTATTAAATTATTTTCATAAAAATATTTTAAAATGTAGATTTACTTTATAAAAAGAATAAATTACATTACGATTTACTTTATTATTTATTAAAAATAATTAAAAACAAAAACTGCTTCATTTTGTTTTGTATTTTTCGATTTACTTTATTAAAAATAATAAAAACGAGTTTGTTTTATTGAATTATTTTATTCTTTATACTTTTTTATATTTATACTTTATTAAAAATAAATTTCTTTACGATTTACTTTATTAGAAATTTTAAAAAATGATTCATGTTTTACATAATGCCTTTTCAAATGCCTTATTTGTATAAAAATATTCACTAATTAAGTCTTTACTCTTTAAAAAGTAACATTTATTCGCTAATAAAAAAAAAAGTTAGGTTTTTCTGGTGTTGAGTTGTCTCAGCCCTGAGTTGTCCCATCGGTCATTCAGCGATGTTGAGTTGTCCAGCAGTCGGCGGTATTGAGTTGTTCCGGTGCTCAGTCGGCGGTGTTGAGTTGTCCCGACGCTCAGTCAGCGGTGTTCAATCAGCGGTGTTATGTTGACGGTGTTGAGTTGTCCCGGCACCCATAATTATCGGGGCTGCCTTGGGCCCCGTAATATGTCATCTCTTATGCATGCGTACATAAATGAAGAAGAAAAATAAAAATAAAAAAAAAACAAGGAGAGAAAGAAAGATATAAAGGATAACATCTTTGGCAGAATTCACCCAAGACAAGGCCAAAGAGCCTATCAAGGTAGAAGGTTACTGAATGAGATTGTTGTAAGAACGAAGAGGAGTAGGAAGAGGTGCATATTTTGTAGGATAGATATCAGTTGTTCTTAGTCTTGAAGAGGTCAAGATTTTAGTAATGGGGGAAGCATACTCTCCGGATCTTATTCCACATTTTCCTAACAAAACGGCTGTTATTACAATCAAGGCTAGAAACAATGGCGATAGAAAGAAGAAGAAAAGAATATCGTCGGTCGCCAAAAAAAAATTAATCCTCTCTGTATCTTCAATTTATCTCGATGTAGAATTCTAACTACTGTTTGTTGTATTTCGTTCCCTCAGATTGAATATATAAGATTTCAGTGACAGAAACACTATTTGTTTGAAGAAATTATTTCGAAGGACGAAACTTGTACAATAATGTTTCCCATTTTATCATTACCTACTATTTGTTTTATAGAAAGAACTGTGGACACCTCGACCTGATGTAAAAGGTTAGCAAGCTTGCCTCGGTAGAACAATTACGAGTGAGTTGCGAGTTCAAGGCTTACAGGGTGACCCATATTTTCGCTGCTGTGTCACATCTAAGCTACGCTTAGAAATTTATTTGAGGGACGTCGTTGTGCTGTCATGGATAGCAATCTCGTCTCGCTAGAACAATTAAGACTGAGTAGTTAGTTCGATCCTCACTGGGTGCCACATCTAAGCTACTCTTAAAAAATCACCATATAGAGAGCTGTGCAACATATCGCGCTTTGCGAAATGGTGAAAAAGATGGTCTTCTTCTATCTTAATATTAAACTTAGCTAGCCATAATCATTGACTCAAACATGCCACAATATTCCTTACACCAAAACGGCGCATTCTTACTTACCACCTCTATCATAATACCTCAGAATCCCTATGAAGTCCTAACTAGTCACCATATGTACAATAGCGAAGAGCTCATCCGAACAATTACCATTAAAGTATTTATAGAAATGAAACAGGGAGACAAACTTACGACGGTGGGAAAGTGATTGAAGCCGAGATGCTGGATCAAGACCGAAAATATTGCTGATTCTTCTTTGCATTTTATCAAGGAGCGGACCATATGTGTCAGCAATATATACATATATACATACATATATATATATATATATATGTGTGTGTGTGTGTGTGTGTGTGTGTGTGTGTGTGTGTGTGTGTGTGTGTGTGTATTTGAAAAAATAGGAGATCAGCCGATCACGCTACATTGGTTTTAACTTATAGGTATCTTCAGGAATTCCGGGCTAAATAATTTCCTAAAGCTTTATTATTTAAAAATAAATAAATAAATGCACAACGCGAAGCATAATAGGTTATTGAAATTGTATCGGGGAGGAGTTGTATGAAATGTACATATTTTCATATATATATAATGCAATGTCAGCCCATGCATATATGTTTGTGTGTGCGTGATCGATTTTTCTTACGGCCATATCACGTTCAAATACCGGTTCTCGTCTAATATCCAAAGTTAAGCAACGTTTGATCCTGGTCAGTATCTAGATAGGTGATAGCTTGAGAAAACCAGGTGCTGTAGACTTGTGCTTGCAAGTGGTGTGGTGGATAACGGCTAGGAATTCGAAATCGGAGGGCCGAGTTCGAATTCCAAGTCGATTTCGTTACATTTACTTCCTCGTAAATATCCTTAGGAAAGGTATGTATCCTCCTCTTCTCCCAGTTGAACAGCAGGACAGATCGGGTCCTATAGCCTTGGTTGTCAACCAGTCTACCGCAGAAAGAACCGGCAGCCTACAACGGGAAATCTTCAGTCTCGTCAGTCATGAATCGAAAGCGACATGATCGCCCTCCAGTGTATCATATATGCCACTTAAATGAACGAAGAAAAATATAAATTGTCAAGACTTTATGAATTTGTATGCGTGTTGTAAAGGCTTTGGTAGTCGCGCATCAGTATTTCATGTTTATTGCGTACAGAAGATCTTATATTACAAATAAAGCAGACGATCGCATCCATCTTTAAATCCCAACCACACACCAGCATAATATATTTTATACATTATTATTCATATTATTATTATTATTTATCTAATAAATATTTATGATGAATTTTCACTTCTGACACCCATTTTATTCGCCTTCTTGCGTAAGTTTCTTTTTTTATGTTAGCATTTCTTATTGAAAAAAATATAAAAATATAGATTAAGACGACTGAGAAAGATAAAAACTGAATGTCGCCAACAGCTATCAAACCCGAAAACATCAAAGGTACTTTCAAATACTTCATGTAGAATAATGTTTACACTTCAAATTTCATTTTTTTTTCTTTCTGTTTTATAATAATTTCAGCCAAAACAGGGCGATAACGTCACGAAGACGCAAGGGTTACAAGGAGTTAAAGAGAATGATAAGATTTTAGTGAGAACAGGATTCAAAAACACAAAATATGGCGATAGATGTTGCATTTAAATTAGGTTCCTACACAGATCTTTTAAAAATGAAAAACGTTTCTTGAAACTTTTATTTTAGTTTTAATTAAATAGATTAAATTTAATATTTAAAACATGCAAAATATTTTACTCGATTTCAAAACTAATTTAAATTGACAGGAAAGAGTTTCTTTTGTTTTTGTTTTGTTTTTTGCTTGTTTTTATTTCTTTTTTTTTCTTTGTTTTTTTTTTGCGGGGGAGTTGGGGGTACTAAAAATTCTGATTTCAGCGTCATTTTTAGCCCGCCTTTATCGCAATGTAATTCTTTTTATTAAAAATTCTTCCCAAAATAAAATATACTCTTCTGAAATTTTATTTAATGAGTATTAACTGATTTTAAAGTATAAAGTATCCTGTCTGATTTGAAACAAATATTATTTAAGTTTAAAATATCGCAGTAAAGCATTTTTAACTCTGTGGTAGCTGTTTATTTAAGATGTTGACATCTTGCTGACAAATGGATGTTTATCATTTTTTTTCTATGGGGGATTTCTCTATAGATAATAATTGAAGAATATAACGTAAGCGCCTTTTTTAAATAATTTTTAAGTACTCAGTAATCGTAAAAATTTAGAAAAATATTCAAATGTTTTATTGAATTTTAAATATTTGGCTTTAAATTTACTTCAGTTATTGCTTTTTTTTCTGATAATGTAATATATGAACGACTCTACCTAGTAAAATAGGCACGTTTATGCACATATAAAAAAAATCAAAATTATTTTAAAAGTATAGGTGTTTTCAGTTTATGATTAGTAAATATAGTTTTTGCTCAATAATAATATCATCTGAAAGGCTGAAATTAATATAGAATTTTAAAAAGATTTAAAACTTAACAAAATGAAAACAATTCTTATAAAAATTCATTATTCATCAACAATTTTTTAAGACAATAATGTCTTTAAAACATCTTATGTATAAAAGCAATTAAAAACTTTTCTAATTAAATAATGTTTTAGTTTTATTACATTTTTTTATTTGACTATTCAGAGCAAATTTTCAGTATACGGTGTTTCCGTTTTACAAAAAAAAATTGATGATTTAAATTCTCTAAGTTTTGTTTTAATTAATATAAGGGGTGAAATTCAGTTTCCGGAAATTTTACAAAATTAAATAAATGAGGGGGAAACAGATGTAAAAAAAAAAAAAGTATATATTTTTTCCAAGATTTTCTAAAGAACAAAAATTCTAGAATAATTTCATTCATTTATGAATAAGTTCTGAAAGTTTCCTTAAAATCCAACAATTATTTGATTTTTGCAGGAATTTCCAAATCAATGGGTTTTTTACCGCAAAAAAAATATGACGCTAATGTTTCCTATACTAATCATTAACTAATCTTTGGTCCCCTCACCCACACACTGACGCAAGAAAAACAAGATGTTTAACCAAAATTCCGAATGTTCTAAAAAGGATTAAAAAATGTAATGAAATAATAAAAAAAAATTCTATGGTCTTTCCTCTTAATAATAACATTAACATTTTGACAATAAAATCTTGTTTTTATCAAGTTTGGGGAATTTTTTCATTGTGGTATACTCTTTTTTTTATCAAATTACTGGACGTACCTAATTTAAAAGTTTGAAAAAGGTAAATTACAAGAAAGCAAAAAAAAAAAAAAGGAAAAGAGTTCCACAAAAAAGAAGTGCGAGAAAAGAAACTATTAGAATAGAAGTTATGGTTAAATCTAGCTATTTCAACAGTAAAAAGATGAAACCTAACTACCGATCGAGTAGTACGCTTAAATTAGTGCGGTCGATGTACCAAGGAGAAAGACTCATTAGAACAACTGGCATGAAAATATTTATAGAAAAGTGAGAGGGGAGCCACTTCACAGCGGTTGGATAGTGACTGAAGTCGAAGTGTCAGGTCGGGATCGATATTTTTATAGAACCTCCCTTGGATTTGTTGATAATCTCGAGAAGGAAAGACTAAATATGGCGGCAATATTCAATGCGCGGAATATATAAGTAGAGACGGAGGTCAAGACTAAGCGGCGACATGCAATCTTCACGCAAAGTGTGTTAAGTATTGGCAAGACTATTTATATATGCTGGTAAATGGTACATTATGGGTAGTAAGGTCTATTATATTATGCTAACGATCATTAGATGGACGGTTGCTGTTATGTTTCAAATTATTCTCGGGGCAAATGAGTTGGAATAATTGTGGATCCGAATGCGATTACTTAGAGTTGTTTGTTCTGATATTGAGTACTTTTACCCATAAATGTAGCATACCTTAAAGCTACATTTTATCATATCATATATATATACATATATATATGTGTGTGTTTGTGTGTATAATCTTGGTGAGCCAGGAACTACCTACCGAGGTTTCACTTAAATGGATCTTCAGGGTTATTTACATTACATATATATATTTACATTATATATATATATATATATATATATATAAGTTACGAAGAACTTGGTAAACCGAATGGGTAATTCCAAGGAGGATGAAATCCTGAGAGCTCAATGTGAATTCAGAACTAATATTTAATGAAAAACAGACCACTTTAAAGGTACGATTACAATAATTATTGTAATGGTACCTTAAAGTGGTCTGTTTTTTATTAATATATATATATATATATATATAAAAGCAATGATGTGATTGGTTTATCAAGGCTTTTAGATTTGGGAACGTTCATGAATATTCATCAGGTGGTTGAAAGGCCAATCAAAACGTGGAGGGCACAAAGTGTCATAATTTAAAGTCAAACAATTTTCCTTTTGAGTAAATTTACTCATAAGGAAAATTTTCGAGAATGCTGCTATGGAAATTTATCAAAATATGAATCTACACCCGGTTTCTTTCCAATCTCACCAAACCAACATACACGACCAAAAACTATTAAAAAATACAAAGAAAACGTTTAAATCCATTACCTTATGTTTTTGAAGATGTACAGCACATGCGTCCATTCCAAACCATAACAATCTGATCACAATTTAAACAATTTATTAAAATAAATTCTCGAATATTACTTTTGTCTTATTTCACATGTTTAATATTCATGAACGTTCCCAAATTTAAAAGCTTTGATAAAACAATGACATCCTTGCTCTTGTATATAAACACGTGCAACGAAATAAATCTTATATTTGCCTTGATAAAGTCCATCAGAGGATGAACCGCGTCGAATAAGAATAGTTTTTCCTCTTGTCCTTTTTATTCATTATGTTCCTTTACAGATACACTACATCTAAAAATAATAGAAGCAATTTGTAATAAATTCAATTGATTGACAAGGACTTTCTTTTTATTTTTTATTTTATTTTTCTAATTCTTGAATAAGTTGTTGCACAAATCCTAGTAGATAATACCAAAACATTATTCAATGGATACTAGAGAGAGAGAATAAAAAAGAACAGCCAACAGTAAATTTTAAAATGCGTATATAATATTTAATTTGCATATAAAGTAATTCAATACTAGACAGAGAACATTGGAAAGTCAAACTCCAGAAGGAATCGGCGAATATGCTACACTGTGAGAACCTCCCCAGTAGTCTTAGCATAGAAACAGATACAGTCAGGAAGTCTTTAATAAAGAATGAGAAATTACAACAATGCAACACTAGCAACAGTAAGAAAAAAGAAGACAAGGTGAATACAGTCAAGGGTGACAGCAGCAGCAAGAAGATTAAGACGAAGTTGATTAAATGGTTGCTTCGTGAATCCGTGATAACAGGTAGCGCGTACTGGGCGAGCAATAACCCAGCAATACTAAATAAAAACAAGACGAAATATCCCTTGACATGGACAGTGAGACGAGAAAAATCTATAGGAGTAGTTCAATACACGGTCCAGTTCGAACGTCCCTAAAGTTTACACGGATCGAAAAGTACTTGAAGAAGGCCGAAACGTTGTGATAATAACAAAGATGAAATCAATAGTCCCAATGTAAATAAGCTAAATAGAATTGTTTAAACACGCATGAAATATTTAGATATTCGTGACCAATGTTATCAAGTTCTGGATATCTGTGTAGGGGGGGGGGTAATCTAACGTTCCAAAAATGTTAAGGTGCAACCAACAAACCTTATCTGGGATGCTGATATTTAGTTCCTGAAAATGACCGAGACATTCGAAAATACTGAAGCAACAGAACAAAAACATAAATTTAGGGAAATGCGACTAATTTAAAAATTTAAAAAAAGACTGACAAGATGATTAATTTTTTTTATTTAATTTTTGTTGTGTTCTTATAATTTTCTTCTTGTCTGGACATAAATTATGAAAATTTGTCCGAATGTTTTGTATGTCCGAGCACTTTCGGTTATAAAACTAATCATTATCTAGGATGATTTTATTTTTACTTTTAACTGAAAGCATGGATTGTTTTATGTATGTATCTAGAGTTATAACATAAAACATTCCTGTTACTCACACAAAAATAAACCATTATATATATATATATATATATATATATATATATATATATATATATATATATATATATATATATAAATATATGTATTAAATCCTTGCTATATAATCCAAGTGGATCCTAGTAATATAAAATATTAAAAACTGATCCACAAAAAAGAGCGCAATGTATTTATAATAACAGAACCAATAAATAGTATTACGCAACAAAATCCAAAAATTACCTCATATGGGGGCGGTAGATCTATTTCAACCGACACGAAGACTGCGTCAGTCTTATTTAACTTCGGCGTATATAGTAGGACTGGGGAAAGCTATTTTTAATAGGAAGATTATATATATATATATATATATATATATATATATATATATATATATATATATTATATTTATATATATATATAATCTTTCTATTAAAAAACAGCTTTCAGATTATATATATATATATATATATATATATATATAAATCTTTCTATTAAAAATAACTTTCCAAAAGTCCTACTCCTTCCAGTACTGATATATATATATATATATATATATATATATATATATATATATATATATATATATATATATATATATATATAGGTATGTAGAAAAATAGGAAAGAACACGTTAGGTAAATAATATATTGAAGTTTTCAGCTCTCGTTTTTGAAACATGAGAATTCTTATGTAGCGAAGGAATCATATTTTTTTAAAATAATTATAATAATAATATATATATATATATATATATATACATTCATGTATATATATACAAACAAGTTTGGTTAAAGAGAAACTACAAGTCTGTGGCTATACTGTCCGAAGTTCATATTTTGCTAAACTATTTCAGACGTCCAGCTCACCAAGTATACCAGGATGCAGACAAAGGAATTCTAACTACCAAATAGATATCACATTGGTTCTTAATAAACCTCAACTTCAAGCACAATACTCAACACTCTATCCGACAATTGTAAAAATAAAATAAAAAATTAAACAGACATTGTCGATAATTTTTATTCAAACTTATTTGTATGAATAACTTGCTGCCTGAATATACCTTATTCATATTCATATATATATATATATATATTCAATACACGGTCCAGTTCGAAATTCCCTAAAGTCGAAAAGTACCTGAATCGAATCGAAAAGTACCTGAATCGAATCGAAAAGTACCTGAATCGGATCGAAAAATACCTGAAGAAGGCCGAAACGTTGTGATAATAACAAAGATGAAATCGATAGTCCCAATGTAAATAAGCTAAATAGAATTATTTAAATACGCATAAAATATTTAGATATTCGTTTTCAGTGTTATCAAATTCTAGATATTTGTTGTTGTTTTTTTAAATCTAACGTTCCAAAAATGTTAGGATGCAACCAGCAAACCTTATCTGGGATACTAATATTTAGTTCCTGAAAATGACTGAGACATTCGAAAATAATGAAGGAACAGAAAAAAAAAACATAAATTTAGGGACATGCGACTAATTTAAAAATGTCACCAAATATATAGAGAGATTTGTGCAATATAATTTCCATAAATTGTATAAAAATACGATGTTTTATTTTCTACGTAGTTAGTTGGGTATCTATCTATCTATCTATCTATCTACTATCTATATTTCTCATGTTGTCTGTCTGTGTGTCTGTCGTGGGCGTTGTTACCTCGCCCAGGCTGCATTTCTCACCCGATTTCGATGCGGTTTTCACCACAAGTTTGCAAATGGCTGCCTTAAGAACATGACGCAGTCCGATTTTTCAGTTCGAACTCAGGTTTCGAAAAAATCGATAATCGAAAAAATCTGCTTACAGAAGGAATTATTGCATTTCAACCAAATTTGACACCCTCTTAGAGTCTACCTTTAGAAGTGTTGTACAGAAGTTTCATGACCACGGACCCCTAAACAGCGCGGAAAATCGATAAAACCCAAAAGCCGATACGCCCAGATTGCACCTGAACCGCATGTCTGTTTTTAGCGAAAACCGATCGGATTTATGAGGAAGCCATTGGGAGTCACCATGTGAAGTTTCAAATCTGAGCGCCCCTCAAACAGAGTGCAAATGGACAATCGGTCAACCCTTAAAAATGTTTTTCCGGTTGGGTATTTCCTAAATGCAGATTAATTTAAGGTCACGCTATGCGCGGGAAGAAACAGGTTAGTGCGTGCAGTGCTGTATGAGTCATACGATTTTTGAATCAAGCACGGGCAACGCCGGGCCATGCTTCTAGTATGATTATAAAGGCTATGAGCTACTACCAACTGTCCTATATTTTATGTGATCCAGCCAAAGACAAATCCCGATGTTGCCGGATTAAAAAAGTATTAAACACACACACACACACACATACTGAAATAAATGTGTGCGTGAGTATATATAACAAATATGTGTCACAATATGCGTATATATATATATATATATATATATATATATATATATATATATATATAGTCTTGTTAGATTGAGACATTCATCAAGAAATATCTTAACTGTCGGCTGTATACAACCGCTTTGTCAGACCAATGATAAAAAAAATGTCCCCTAGTGAATGAATCCTGCATGTCTAAGCGAGATCCATCCTTCTTTGAATTTCGTGGATTGGCGCTACAGACAAAGAACTGTCCCAAATAACCGAAACCACATTACCTGAGGACTTACAACTACCGCAACAAATAAAAGGAATAGCACGTGTTACTCGAATCGAAAATAATAACAGAATTTAGATGTTGACATTCCACACTACTTCAAGCATAAGCTTAGGAAGAAAATCCTCATCAGCACTGGAAAGGGCAATAAAATTGTTTTAAGAGAAAGATTTTATAAATTTCAATCGACAATAGCACTGGCTGCTCGGTCAATGAATGCCGTAACCATTAGAGATGAAAAGAACAGATACTACACTTTGATCCCAGCCCGATGGCCAGGGAGTGAAGAAAAGCGTAACGAGTAGCAGTGGCTGCTCGGTCAATGAATGCCGAATGTTTCATTATAAGGAAACGGCTAATATTACTTTTACCAATGCATATTTACTTTAACAGATACTTGCCTTCATAAATCTATTTAACTAAAAAATTGTTTTCAGAGAAAGATCGTATAAAATTCGAATATATTGTCAACCATTCATTTTTAGTTTTTAGTTCTTGTTCAGCTTAACGATAGGTTGTTTCCAGGTACTTCAACGAGAAACACTTTCTGTCCTGTCGAATTGAGCAATGCTCATGGGTGACAACGACTTTTTCATTTTCATTTTTAATCAAGTTAATCCCATCAAATCTACTTTCTCTGTTAGGACCTCCACTAGGTCGCGTAAAAAACAGCATAGCATGATGAAAAAAGGCCCCAAACTCAATTAAAACAGTTTTGTCATCAAAATGTTTATGTTATTATAAAGAGGAAAGACCCAAGTATTTTTTATTATTTTTTGAAATGTTGTACTCCTGTCTAGCACGTTCAAAATTTTGGTTCAAATCTTCTTTTTTTATGACAGCGGCGATCTAGAGAAAAGAGGTTTGCTTTATTTTGCGCTTTTTCCAAGTAAAACACATTGATTTGGAAATT
>CAHIKZ030005566.1:382500-402500 GCA_903632075.3 Acanthosepion pharaonis | reverse complement strand
AGATAGATAGATAGTGAAATCCTTGGTGATATGATTTTTTCTTTTTTTTTTTTTTTTTTTTTTTTTTTGGAGGCATATCAAATTTCCATGGGTAAATTAATGCTGGAATCTAAATATTTTGAATATAGGTTTATGGCTTCAACTACAGCAAAATCTATTTTGGTCATTTTGCTATAAAATGTATTGCTTTTAATTCTGCTTTAAAAATGTATCGTTGGTAATTTTTTTTTATAAAAATGTATTGCTAAAATTTTTAATATAAAAATCTAAAAAAATCACCTAGTGAATGATTAATAGACACACACACACATACACACACATACACACACACACATATATATATAATTATTTTTTCGAAAATTATAACATAAATGTGTTACAAAATCATTACAAAAATAGCCATTTTGTTTCAACACTTCTGGTGTCTTATTAAGTGATGTTGAACACAACACACACATATATATATATATATATATATATATATATATATATATATATATATATATATATATATATATATATCCCTCTCTCTATATATATATACATATGGATACTATACAATACGATTCATATTTGTATGGAGATAGTATATTCAGGCTAAGGCAGAAATCCCTCCAACATGTAACTTTCAGAAATACCTCCCACATAATGGTAAGATATTAGTGGCAATAGTGTTTTCCTCTAGATTTGTATTACCATAGATAGATAGATAGATAGATAGATAGATAGATAGATAGATAGATGATATATAAACAGACTGGGATAGATAGATAGATAGATAGATAGATAGATAGATAGATAGATAGATAGATATGATATGAACAGACTGAGATAGATAGATAGAGAGATATGAACAGACTGAGATAGATAGATAGATAGATAGATAGATATAAACAGACTGATATATGAACAGACTGGGATAGATAGATAGATAGATAGATAGATAGATGAATGAGATATAAACAGACTGATATATAAACAGACTGGGATATATGAATAGATAGATAGATAGATAGATAGATAGATAGATAGATAGATAGATAGATAGATAGATAGATATGAACAGATAGATAGATAGATAGATAGATAGATAGATAGATAGATAGATAGATAGATAGATAGATAGATATGAAGACACTCAGGTATACAAACCTCGACATATTGGAAGAGTAAAGAACTGAAAAAGAAAATAAAGTTCCATTCAGGTCTCCATCCAGACGTCGAGAAAAAAAAAAGAAGAAAAAGAAAATTAAGAAATAATGAGGTACGTCAATATTTATTACATCTGCAAGTCTTCCTGTGCACAATTAAATTTCTCTTAATAGGACACGACAAATAGATTTTCATACTCTTTATTATCAAGCATACACACACGTGTTGCGCAGAGACACTTCTCAATTATAGTTTTTTTAAAAACTATTCCAGTTTCTAAGTGATGCTTCGTTGACCAGTAATTCGACTTTTTTGTGTGAGGACGTCTTTACATGGCAGTGATATAAACAAGCTGAATAATGGTTAATACACAAACTCCTATACAGTCACATGCACGTAGGCGGGCACTAACACACACACACACATACTTATATATATATATATATATATATTTTTATATATATATATATATATATATGTATAGGTATATGATTTGTGCCAGATCTTTTATAGATTAAACACACAACTACATACACACATCATTATTAATTATTTATGTGCGAAGCATATATCGTACTTAATGTATATTATAACACACACACACATACACACACATTCGTCTATATATATGTGTGTGTGTGTGTGTATTGTCAATGAATGCATCTCTTAGTATGATTTGTGGCTGATATTTAATTAAAATCTTCCAAGAACTGACAATGTCCCGTAAACAAAACCGAAGATAACTTTGTTTTTAAAGATATATTAGAATATATATATGTGTGTGCGTGTGTGTGTGTGTGTATGTTTCTCTATGTATATATATATATATATATATATATATATATATATATATATATATATATATATATATATATATATATATATTTATATATATATTTATATATATATATATATATATATATTCAAATGCACCACACAGATACAAGCAGACTGCGAAGCATGCACACAAAAACACATATATATAAATATGTGTGTGTGTGTGCAAATGTGTGTGTGTGTGTGTGTGTGTGCAAGTGTGTGTGTGTGTGTGTGTGTTCATAGGAAAATCTTATGAAAGGAGTGAAACTGCCAGGCACAAAGCAGTGTCTACATTGTCTGCATCTACAAAACCTCTACCCTCGATAATTTATATATTTTCTATACTCTTCCACCATGGATATATACTAAATTTGTACTATATAGATATATATATGTGTAAATTATTTTCAGATAGAGAGTTTCTGTGAAAGAACAAAACGAATAAAAAGGGACTTACTTTCCTTTGCATGTTTACAAGAGCAAGGATGTCATTGATTTATCAAGGGTTTTGAATTTGAGAACGTTCATGAATGTTCATGGAGTGGTCGAAAGTGTGTCAAAACATGTTCAAGATATACAGTGCCATAATGCATATACATATATAGATAGGGTGTGATGGTTAAATTGTGGTCTAAATTACGGGAAAATTGAAAATATCACTGACAATAGATAAAGGCGTTAGTTAGATCTAGTGCCAGGACCCAAAGAGTGTGAGTTCAATACCTGGTTAAGGCGGTGGAGAACTTGGAGAGGGGAATTAACAGGAGATAACTGATAACTGACATCCATTAGACATGGCACGCGGAACTAGAACATTCTACCGCAGCAAGCGAAATAAATGGATCAGTTCGACATTCCAAATACCTGAAGAAGGCCGGAGCGTACAACGACCGAAACGTTGTGACAAATATGACAACAAAGATGAGGATAATAGACCGAGCAATGTAAATAGTGTACACACACACACACACACACACATACACATACACACACACACACACACACACACATATATATATGTATATATATATATATACAGGGTGCGATTGTTAAATTTTCACAGTCTTATATTTTTAATTTCGTGCATACGCGTTGTTTGTTTTTGATTTTGTGACTGCACAGTAGGGTCAGTTGGACACCGTCCGTAAGAAAAATAGACACCATGACACATGGCGCAGAAATATAGACAGATATTTGTGTGTGTGTGTGTGTGTGTGTGTGTGTGTGTGTGTGTGTGTGTGTGTGGATATAATAGGCCGATGAAAGAAATTGGAGAGATAAAAAAATAACAAAACATAATAATATTGTTAATAAGTCTAATAATAATTATATTGTAAGAATTTATATTGTAGAGCTTTTGACCAATGATGAGAAAAGGTGTTAAAAATCGGAATTTTCTGACTCGCTTATGGCCTATCTCAACGAGGCAAGAAAGAAATGAAGTGAGATTTTTCCCAGGAGAATTTTTGTTTTTGTTTTTGTTTTTGCCTGTATTTTTGGCACTTGTATCCTTTCTTTTTCCCGTTTTAAAAGTTATTTTGTGATTTCTTTGTTTTATCGTTTATTATTCTCGTCTGTCTTTTACGTCATTTTTTGTACGTTCTACTGTTTTCTGTATTCTTTTTGTCTGGTTAATTTTGTTGTCTCGCTTTTAAGGCGAACCTTGTTTATTTAAGCTTTATTTAACGCTGTCTATTTTGTCGTTTCTATTTTGTTAAGTTTAATTGTCTATTGCTTACTGTTCTCTTTCAAACGCCCCCTTCCCTTCCTTTTTCAAAAAAAAGTTTGTTTTTTTTCATATAGAATATCAATATCAAAGTTAAGTCAGCTAAAAAAAAACATTTCGGGTCAAAGAAAAAGAAAAACCCTCCGGATAAAGGTAAAAAGATTAATGATGACGACTCTAATGATCAACAGACAAAAAGTATGGTTGCCGATGATAACCAAAATTCGGAGAATAGTCAAAATATTACTGACGTGGAAAAAAGTACAGACAACAGTATGGTGTCCGATAATACCAATATTGCGGTAGATAGCAATGTTAAGGATGCAAAGAAAAGTATGGTGGCCGAAAAAGGCCAAAATTTAAAGGAAAAAATTCCTGAAGAACTCAACGAAGATAAGACCAACAATGATGTTAATGCAGAGGTAGGGGAGATGCCCTCTTGTTGGAAGACCCCACCTAAATGAAAAATCAACATGGAGTTCCTCGAGAGGTCCAAGAGTTACGCACATCTTGTGACGAAAGATGGGCTCTTGGCTAATCCCGTTGGATTTGCAGAAAGTTGATAAAATAATTATGTCTGTATTTGTGGTAGACAAGCGTTCGCGCAAATTTTGTCGCTCCACAAAAGACACCGTAATTAAAACGTTGACGTCTCTGGGAGTGAAGCCCCAAAGAGTCATTAAAGGAAAGAATACTTTATGTGGGACGTATTGTTACCCACGCCTGCCGGCTGTGAAACCATGTCCAGTCTGTATTTAATAACGAAATACCTCATACTAAGAACTGAATATGAGGGAAGACGTAGGACCAACCTCAATATTTGAGGTCCCTCCTTCGATCGTTGGTGAGCCCTTGGCAGCGTATTTTGCCAAGTTTGGACAGTTACTTGCAGCTTCATCTGACAATCTGACTGGGGCATGGAATTTCGAAATTATGATCGATCGACATGCCTTCATCTCCATCCCCAACTGCCTAGATGTAGAGGACTAGAAAATGCCAGTCACCGGCCGTAAACCAAGATGCTCGAAGTGCGGAGAGACTGGTCAACTCTTCCTTCCCAGAGAAGAAGGCCTCTGGAGTTCTGGCCCCAGCCGACCCAAATACCCCTCTGGTCGTCTGTTGTTTCCATCTCGCTTGTAATGGGCATACCAGCGACCAGGACTGGTGTGGTAAAACCGCCGGTTGGGTCCGTCTCAAAGCTCCCATTCCCCGAAAAGCCTTTGTTCACCGGGAGAGGAGGAATGACAGGTCGTTTACAGGGCTAGAGGGAAACTCTAGGCAGCGGGACCTCGTTCCACTAAAGCCCTTACGGTAAAAGACACACACAGTCCCACTCCCTCAACCAATTCCAAGGGTAACTCCCCGACTAGCTATGCCAACCACCCGAGGAGTCAAAGATTAAAATATGAACCTTCCTTCGAAAAAGCGGAAAAGTTACAACGCCTGAAAGAAGCCTTGAAAACAAAACGACATCAAGTTCCTGGAAAAACCTTCTCTTCTTTCTCGGCACCGTCTTCCCCTTCTGTCAAACAGCATATGGCTCCTCCACTCATCGTAAAATCTCCTACCCCCACCCTTTCCAAAATGACCCCCCTCAAGAAGGGTCCCATCTCCAAATCCTCAGCCAGCCAAAAAATCTAAACCCCATTTACCAAACTGGGAAAGACATGTGCCGAGATTCTAAAGACCTGGAAGATAATACTCTGTTGAAATCTAGAAAAAAAAAACGCTCTTAAATTTTAGAAAAATAAATGATTTGGATGTAGAAGATCCGCGGAACTTTCCGAATGCAAAAAGAGTGTAAACAGTGGTTCGCGCTGGTGTGGCTGGTCAACAAATTTGGGCCATGGTTGCGGAACCAAACCATGTATTTGGAATGTTTCTGCCCATGGCCTGCTTTGAAAATTACAACAATATTGTTCAGGGAGGTTCGCGCTTTTTGTTCACTCCTCCCTTTATAGAGCTTTTTAAGTTAACCATTCACATGGACATCAGTGGTGTGTCTTGAGATGGCACCATCATGAGTGAGATAGAAATAGGTTATATGAGAAAGGCCATCGATATCCACACTCCGGCTATGTTCAATGCAGGACAGCAACCCTAATCGGTTTCATTATGGCTCCCTGGTTAGCAAGTTTGAATGTCCGGGGCCTGGGGTTGGAGTCTCGTAGGGCGACGCTCGATCGCGATTGTTGTGTGCAGGAGACCCTTTCTTATCTCGCGACCGTGAGGACATTCTCTCTAAGAGGATCTTCCTCTATTCAGCATGTTTTGATGGACGCTCGAGGGGTATTTCCTGGCCGGTGAGCAAGTCTCTGGATGCGGTGTATGCTCTTGTCTTCGCGGATCCGGAGGGCAATCTTTGCGTGCTGGATATTACCATAAAGGAAAAGGCTCTTCGTCTCAATGGAGTTTATGCGCCCAATGACAATGCGCAGTGGTCTGATTTGTTTCGGCAGATCGCGCCGTTTTTTATGACATCTCGTTCGGTAGTTCTAGCAGGTGATTGGAATGCCGTCCTTGATCCCGATATAGATCGTATGGGGCAAAAATCGGGTACTAACAACCCGAATGTTAAGCAATTTCGGGACTTTATCGACGGGTTTGATCTCGTCGATAAGTATCGAAATGGCACCCCCGGGAGGTAGTATGGGCTTGGACTAGGGGCGGCAGCTCGGATTCGGTGGTGAGCGCAAGCTACATCGACCGATTTCTAGTTAAGAGAGACGACGTAGAATGTCCAAGATTCCACTTTATAGTTTACTCGGATCATAGGCTTGTCCTGGTTCGGGTAAACTTAGATAAGCCTAAGGTTAAGATGGCTGGCTACTAGAAATTGAACTCATCATTATTTGGCGAGCAAGATTTCCGGGAGCAGCTTTTACTAATGCTACAGCGGGAAGTATCGGGGGCTGTTGTTAGGAATAAGTGGTGGGATTCTCTAAAATGTAAACTTAGGTCTTTTGCTGCTGATTTTAGTCGCCGACTCAATCTAGCAGGGTTAGCAGCGCAAAAGTCTTGTGAGGCAAAAGTAGATCGGGCGATCAAATCCCGTGATAGTGGGGACGTAGCCTTAGCTAAGAGTCTGGGATGTGGTGAAACAGGTTGTCATGGACAAAACTCCGGGTTTAGATGGTCTTCCTTACGAAATGTACTTGAAGCAGTCGCCCGTCTTTGTCCCCTTGCTGGCACTAATTTTCAACAACTGAATAAAGCAGGGGTCTATATCTCAACGCTTCACCAGAGGTGTCATCAAGTTGCTTCGCAAGAGCAAAGATGGTGGGGATGGGGTAGATAATTATCGGCCTTTGTCGATGTTAAACACAGGGTTGAAGATTTTAGACAAGGTCTTAGCTGGCCGTTTCCAGGCTGTCCTCTCTAGTCTGATTGGTCCCGAGCAGACTTGTGCTATGAAGGGAAGGACTATTCAGGACAACCTTCATTTGGTACGCTTGATCATCGAACAAGTCGACAGTGATGCCGCGCTGATCAATTTAGATCAGTCCAAGGCTTTCGATAGGGTTGACCATCGATTTCTGAAGGCTGTTCTTTCGGCCGCCGGTTTCGGGCCAGACTTTCGCACTTGGATCCGACTGCCGTATGCGTCCCCCGGTGCGCTGGTAGAAGTGAATGGGGTAAGATCGAAACCTTTCATTTTGTCTCGCTCCATTCGTCAAGGTTGTCCGCTGTCTCCATTGCTGTTGCGTTGGAACCTTTCCTGCGTAAGTTGAAGACGAATGCGGTCCTTCGCGGAATTTCCTTACTTGGTGCTACCAGCTCGGCCAGATATTCTGCTTATGCTGATAACGTTTCGGTTCTTGTGTCGAGCAGAGCCAAAATTAACGAAGTCAGCAAAGAATTTAAGGCTATGAGATGACAGGGGCCAAGATCAACCGCGATAAGTCTGTTGGCTTGCGGTTGGGTTCGTGGAAGGGAGTTTCTCTTCCCGGATCTTTCCTCTGGACGGACGGACCGGTCTAGATATTCGGCGTCTGGTTCGGTCTCGACCTCCTGTTGGAAATGAAAGTCGGAGGTGCAGGAGAAGGCCGAGGTCGCAGTTCGTCTGTGGTCCCGGAGGAATCTTTCCTTTTGGGGGAGGGCGGAAGTATGTGCCTCGCACATCTACCCGATTCTCCTTGCTTCCACTCTCGTCTGACACTTTATTGGCTTTTGTAAGGCTCTTTCTTGTGGGGAGGTAGAGCCGCCATGATTAGTCGCGAGATCTGTTACCTTCATCCTTCTGATGGCGTGCCTTGCGTTGAGATTCGTCGACATACGCTTCGCATTACTTATCTAGACCGGATGTGTATGCAATTGGATGAGAACAGCGAATTCTGGAAGGAAGACACTCGTAGGAACTTTCCATCCTTAAGAAGAGGCCTGCCGATCTCCTCGAAGCGAGGGCTCCTTCTATCACGAATGTCGGCTTGCCCTCAAGCAAATCTTACGGGCGAAGGATGGCCTATCCGACGTCCAGGCGTTGTCGCGTGAGGCATTATATCTGGTGTTAGTTAGGGGTAATGTTAAGGATGCTTAAATAAGCGAAATTTTAAATATAATGTCTAAGTATTTTCGGCTTTCATAAGCCGTTACCAATGAGTTATTTTTTTGCACGATTTCAGTTTCATCAGTTGTTGGCATATTGTGCCATGTTTATTTTTTATGGCACCGCCTTTTCACGTATTTGTTCATGTTGTTTATAGATGCTCCTGCACAGTGACACTGACGAAGGCAGAAGTAGTAGCTGAAAATTTTGTAATTCCCAGAAAACTTAACCTTTAACAAAATCTATTTATTTATGTATCAATCTATGTCTCTCTCTTTCTTTCTCTTCTTTTCACACACACACACACACATATATATATATATATATATATGTGTGTGTGTGTGTGTGTGTGTGTGTGTGTGTGTGTGTGTGTGTGTGTGTGTGTGTGTATAAAATATAAATAAATATAAGTATGTATAATTATTTATATATTATATGCGTGGTACTTTATTAGAAAGCGCTCAATATCAGAGATATAGCTAACACACACACACATATATATATATATATATGTGTGTGTGTGTGTGTGTGTGTGTGTGTATGTATGTAGAGAGAGAGAGAGAGAGAAAGATCCAACTAAATATATATATATATATATATATATATATATCTGATGGACTTTCCCGTCGTTTTTGACGAATGAGTATCTTTCAGTCGGGATGGTGAAGGTAACATCAATCAGCTCAGTGACAAACTTTTACTGATAATAATAATTATATATATATATATATATATATGTGTGTGTGTGTGTGTGTGTGTGTGTGTGTGTGTGTGTGCGATTGAATTAAATCCTTTTAAAATTAATGAAATCAAATCAAAACGAACGTTCGAATTTTTTCTGTTTATTTCAATGTCCAGTAGTCGTTGACATCTCGGTCTAGGAAGCCCTCAACCTCACACAGGTCCCATTCATAGCCATGGAGCCCAGTCTACCCTATTGTGCTAGGTGGCTGATTGACATACAATAATGTATGCTAAACCGGTTTATCGACCCTTTGACATGTTTTGATTTAAACTCTTCTTCATGCCTATCTAACCTCTTCACCAAATATGCTTTGGAGGGAAACCAGGTTAGTGGCCGAAGACACGACCATGTGGCAGGTCAGACTGAATTACGTGGTGGCAACAGAACTCTTGGAGTGACCTGATATAATACACTTCTTGGAAATCAAAGAGGTCATGTCCGTTCCTATATTCCTTCAAGTGATAAAAAAAAACAACTGAAATACAAAAAACATCTAAGCCCTAAATTTTGATCTTTTCTGTTAATTCCACCCAAATAATGTAAAATTACTTATCGCATATAACTCACCACCAAGAAATTATAAATTTTAAATCAAAGTTTGTTGGGTGGGTATTAAATTTTTGGCACACTTTTGAAATTATAAATCAAAATTTGTTTAGCTTACCTCACAACAACTCCAAACTTCAGAATGAAAGATTACCGAAAAATCATGGAGTTCTTCAAATTTCCTAAGTGCGAATGATATTTGAGGTACTTACAAGGATTTTTTACAATTTAAAAAAAAGAAAAAATCTATTTTTAGCTTGTTTATCGGAGTGAGTGCAAACGTAGATCCCCACACTTAAAAATAGCGCCCCCGTGTGACCCACATTTGGGGCGATCGCGAAGGTCAACCCAACTTGAGTGCAATAGAAGAGCCTCGCTCTCGGAGAATTTCATGTGAATTTTAGTAAATATAAATACATTTTTATCTTGCAGGGAATTAATATTTTGGTGTGAATTAATAAAAAAAGATCCTTAAATTTTATTAATAGCTCAAATTTAATTTTTTTGGTAAATTATTTCTTGATTCAATTTCGTTGGCTTTCGTCGTAAATTATAATAATCTCTTTACCTCGAAAAGAATTAACATCGAGTCATATAATTCCTTTTTATTTACTATTAAAATCCGGTAACTGTCTACTTTTATGCGTCTAGTGGCCAACGAAACGACTGGATGCTGAAGCATGAAAAATAGTCTATAAGGGTAACTTGACGACGAAGATGCAATAGGTGGCATTGATTTGCTATGAAAAGGAAAAAGAAATTCATGGATAAAAAGGAAACAGTGGTGATAAGAGACGAGAGGACAACGTGATCATGGATAAGAAAAATTATTTGAAAATGGAGAGTGTTATACTGGAACACACCTATTCTATAGTTAATAGACTCTCCCACCTATAATAAGTAGTAGTAGTAGCAGTCACGAAGTCGCTCAGCGAGTTGGGGTGTCAGTCGATGTCGGACATTAAAGTATCAGCCACCACAACTAGATTGCTGCGTCATTAACTATTATATCAAGTTCCTAACGTTTTGTACGTCGAAACTTTTTAGGACCGACTTAGTGAAATACAAGCCCCTACTGTGAAACTACTCTATAACAGAGACCGAGGGATTATTAATGGCAGCTTAGAATCAAGCATTGCAGAGAATCTGGATAAAGATAAATGTTATTAAGATCAGCCCTTCAGCGTTATGTAGAATGCGTGTCGAGAGAGATGAGACTATCAGTCATATTGTATCATAATGCTGGTGTACGGCTCAGAAGGAATATAAGAAGTGGAGGTATGATAAAGACGCTGTCATTACTCATTGGAAGATTTTAATGTAGTGACAAGCATTATGAACATATTTTCGCGGGAGTGCAAAGTTTTATTAGAGCGATAAAAGCAGACATATTAAAAAGCAATTTATAACAAATAGAAACAATCCATAAAAAAGACGAGGTAACAAATATATATATATATATATATTACTGTAAATTAATAATACCGAAATATAACAACGGTTAAAAAACTGCTAAACCGGTTTACCGACCCTCTCACATCAAAGCAAAAATCGAGGACAAAAAATATGTACAGCTACTAAAACATACAACTCCAAATAAATGTTATATGCAAGAAAATATAACATTAAAGGCTAATTACCTTTAAGCCCACCAACCCCTCCTGCTTACAGAGAGATGCCTGATAGGACTTAATATACATTGATTCCAATACTTTCAAGTGATAATCCAAATTAGCCCTATCCAGCACTGAGAATATGCCTTGGCTATAAGAAAGTTCATTCAGTTTTCAAAAGAAACATTGTGATGATAAGAGATGAGAGGGCAACGTGAATATGGATAAAAAAATAAGATATTTCAAAAAGGAAATCGAGGAATCATTAATGGAAGCTTAGATTCAGGCCTGGCGGGCAAACTGGGTAAGGTAAGTTTTGATAACATCAGCAGTCCAGCGTTATATAGAATGTGTTGGGATGTTGGGGGAGAGATGAGACTTTCAATCATATTGTATCAAAATGCAAGTGCATGGCTTAGAATGAGTATAAAAAATGAAGACCTAATAAAGTTGCTGCCATTATTCATTAGAAATTGTGCAAACTGTACGGGGGTTTGAATGTAGTGGTAAGTACTATGAACATGTGATCACAAAGGAGATATAAGTAACAAGTAAAAATAATTTGATACAGCTTAGTATATAATAATAATGATATTATTAGGTTGTCCCAAAAGTTCGTAAACACATGATGGTCTTTATTTTGAGGATTAATTTTTGTTGTTTTTGTTATTACTTGGCGAGTAAAATTTAAATTTTTTGCAAGTGTTTACGAATTTTTGGGACAACCTAATAATAATATAGCGGTGCCATCGATAGTTTTTAGATGCGTATATGAAATAAGCATTGAAGTAAAGATCTGTAAAAGCGAACAGAGTTTTGATATATCCTAATATATAATGATAATATAATAAAATCAGACATAAGTGTTTAGATATGTCCATGAAAAATATATATTTAATAGTCGCGACTGATTTTTTTTATCATGCGAAGAAATATGAGAAAAAAATATTGTTAAGCAGAAAAAGTAGCAAAAGAACAGGAATTAAGAAGACAGAAGATAATGATTGACATTGCATTTAAATTTCTGAAGATCAAAGTTGGCTCGAAAGCAAGAGTCGAGAAAAATTTCCACAAGAGAGAAGTGCGAGAGAAGAAACACGGTTTGTATAGAACTTTACAAGTGTAAAATAATGAAACCTGACCGATATTCTAGTACTGTTTAAATTCGTAAAGTTCGATGTACCAAAGAATAATTGCCATGAAAATATAGAAAAGGTACAAGTAAGCTACCTTATGGCGATGGGAAAGTGACTGAAGCCGAGATGCCACGTCAGGGCCAATAACATTGCTGATTCTTCTTTGGATTTTATCAAGAATCTCTTAATACATAACAGAAGCACCAGACCAGAGGTGACAGAAAAATTCAATGCACAGAGGAATGCTAAAATTACAAAGGTGTAAAATAGATTGTGGCGAGAAAAATTGTCTATCACAACTGTGAACCAACTTTTCTAAAAGCAGATCTAACAATTTTTTTAAGCATTTCACCTCAAGCAAAGCAGGAGTGTCACTATCACGCAGGGGGTTATGGAGGGTGAAAGTGAGAGAAAAGTGTGGGTGTAGGGAAGGATTGAGAAAAGGTAAAAAGGATAGGAATGAAGGCAGCAGAAGATGGCGAATGACGTTGCATTTAAATTTTTGAAGATTGTAGTTATCAGGGAAGCAAATGAGAAGGGAGTTCCATTATCGGGAAGTGCGAGGAAAGAAACTGCTGGAGTAGAAGTAGTGGTTAAATTTAACTATTTCAACAGTAAATAGGTGGGACCTAGATGTCAATCTAATAGCACGCTTAAATTCATGTAGCCAGGGCAACAGGGAAAAAAAAGCTAATCAGAGAAATTGTCATGGAAGTAGTTGTAGAAAAGACAGAGGGAAGCCACGGCACGTAGGTGAGAAAGTGGTTGAAGTCGAGATGCCAAATCAGGATCGATTAGATTACAGATCCTTCTTTGGATCTTGTCGGGAACCTTGAGATGAACGGCAGGTATACCAGACTAGATATGACAACAGTATTTAATGTAAGGACGACTCAGCGGAAGGCGTTAGCCCGAAAAAGAGCGATGAATCCTTATCATGGGGGTCAGCCTCAGGAAGATAAATAAACAGATTGTAGGTCATTTTTTTTTTTAGATCAGCTGCCTATTTGACTTTATGGAACCGATCAGATTTAAGACAAGTGTAAATAGAAAGGTCATCAGCAGAGATACCACGTTGAGAACTGATGACATCGGGATGATCGTTGAAGAAAATTAAGAACGACGCAGGTCCAATGATAGACCCCCCCCGGGGGGACATCCACATCCAATGATAGACCCCCGGGGGACATCCACATTAATTAATAATCTTGTTTTCTGCTTCAGAACTGGAGGGAGTCGTCTTCAGTCAAATTTATACAGTACAATATCGCGAGAAGAAACACATCGACAGCATAAAGAATATGTTGAAAAAGCAACTAACACTTGTCCAAATTTAAATTTCCCTTTGTTAAGCCATAATCATATTAGGCCTTGTTTCATATGTTTATCGGTTCATGTGCGATCACCGAAATTAAGCAACGTTGAGTCTGGTCAGAGCCTAGATGGGTAACCGCTTGGGAATACCAGATACCGTAAGCTTGGATATACGGGAGTAGTGTAATGGATAACGGCTCGGAACTGGATATCAAAGAGCCGAGTTCCAATTCCAGTCGGGTTCATTATATTCACTTACGCGTAAATTCTCTCGGGGAAAAGTATGAATCTACTTCTTCTGTCCCCAGCTATGGGTTAATTAGTAAGACTTATATCAATGAAATCATTATTATCTCCAAAAAATAAGATTTCGTAAAATTATTTAGATTTCGGCATAGAGGTGTTGACATACCGCTAAACAAAAACAACCAACCAACAAATACTATTGGGAAAGGTATGCAATCACCTCTTCTCCGCCTCTAGCTATGGGTTAATTAGTAGAACTAAAGAAGTCAATTAGTATCAGTAAATCACTAGCTCCAAAAAATTTCTTACAATGTAAAAATATTTTCTGGCTTTAAATCGTGTGCAAAAACCGTAAAAAACAAATCAATCATTTCTTTTTTTTCTTTTGCCATTTGTATGTCATGAACATACTCCCATGTTATTTTAGTGGCTACCCATATTTGAGTAGAACGTCCGCTAACTATGGGTTAATTAGTAAGAGCTGTATCAGTATATCATTAATTTTTTTAAAAATATTACACTCTAAAAATATTTCTGTCTTTAAATAACCTGCAAAGCGTTGATAGGCCGTAAAAGACAAATCAATCCAACTGGTTATCGCATCAGTAAGAATATGCAGTCGTCATATTTTTTATTGATAGATTCCTTTTTTTACGTTTATCAACCTTTGCAGGTTATTTAAAGCCAGAAAATATTTTTAGATTGCAAGAAATATTTTTTAGTTAATAATGGTTTAGTGATACCAGTCTTGCTAATTACCTGGGTAGGACGATAAAACTGCATCTGGCAGCAAGGCTTATGTTCGGGAGATTGGAGTTTTGAGAAGCGTGGAACCACCTCTTTAAATTATGTTGTTCCCAGGTCCACCCTGATCCATGGCGGTTAGCACCTGCCAGGGTCCCAGCTATGGGAAAATGGTGAACACCCAAACAAAAACAAAACACTATGAAACTATTAAAATACATTTTTTAGTAAAAATACCAATACATTTTATAGTAAAAATACCAGCAATACATTTTTATAGTAAAAATACAACAATACATTTTATAGTAAAAATACCAGCAATACATTTTTATAGTAAAAATACCAACAATACATTTTATAGTAAAAATACCAGCAATACATTTTTATAGTAAAAATACCAACAATACATTTTATAGTAAAAATACCAGCAATACATTTTTATAGTAAAAATACCAACAATACATTTTATAGTAAAAATACCAGCAATACATTTTTATATTAAAAATTGCCAACAATACCTATTTATAGTAAAGTGACCAACAATACATTTTATCTGTAGTTGATGGCATACAATTGCGTTCAAAATATTTAGATTTTGGCATTAAATAACCTATAGAAATGTTGATACGCCGCTAAACAAAATCAATCAACCAGACCAAAATCTAACTTCAACAAAACTACTACATAAAACAAAAACATCTATTAATTATATTCACACAGACATGTATCTGCACAAAAACATATACGTGTATTCATATCATCTACTATGTATTCAATTGTGAAAGCAGAAGATCACATTTTTATTACTTTAAAGCCCCCAAGAAAATTAAATTTCGACATCAAATGACCCATAAGGAGTTGAAGTGCCGTTAAACAAATAAATCAAATCAAATTTTATTAAATAACTTCGTAGAGCAGAGGATATTCATACGCTTCCCAAGAGTATCTGAGAGTAAGTGAATATAACAACCCGAACGGGAATTGGAATTCCGCTCAACTATTCCGAACTATTATCCATTACACCACCTGCACAAGTAAACTTACAGGGACGACATTACTGGCGTTGTTTACATACGTTTGCCTACGCGGAAACTTACATAATTAACGGCCTTTTTACTGATCTTCTTATCTCCTTTTTGATTACTACGCGCACTTAAAGTCCACGCATTGCGCAGTAATCAAGTGAAGTTTCCAAGCAAGACTACTTGAGGTAAACGTATGTAAACAAAGCCATTAATGGCTGTCGCCGCAACGCGAATGAGGCCGGACTTATATTGTCAATAACTCCTAAACGGTTTTCTTCTGAAAACTTTTACTGTTATTTTCGAAATAAGCATGCACATTTACACCAGAATGGAAATTATCATTACAATTAGTTTCCGGGGATTAATCTGCAATTTTACCGCTTACACCACCTGGTATCCTTAAGCGGTCATCCCATTGAGTTACTGACATGGCTTAACTTCAGTAATTGTATGGGAAATGGTGTTTAAGCCAGGAAAGTTATCCGCGTTTGGAAGGATTGAAAAAAAATATTTTCCTTTAATTCAAAAAAGCTACAATATTTATAAATATATACACTTTACATGTGTAGATATGCTCTGAGTTTATCTTAATTTACACATGGCTACAATAATGGAGTAGACAGTGAACCCACAATAAATGGTTGTAGTGTTAAGCTTGCAATCTGGAGCCTGTGGCATACGTCCTAACATAAATATGTGTAAGTGAGCGGGGGTCAGTTATGTGTCTACAGATATAGCAATTTTAGGTGAAGTTTTACAAGTTGTCCGGTTAAAATTATTATTACTACTTACTTAAAAATTCTTAACATATAGGCAGCAGCTAAGATAAAAAATGATATCAATAAAGGAAATTTAAAAAGAAAAATAGTGAAAAAAATTTAAACAAGTAGAACAAAAAGTACTTTACCGAGAATGATTTAAACTTCGTTTTTTTTTTTTTCCCATTTTGTCGTCTTCCTTTTTCCCGCTTTTTTTCCTTCTTTATTATACATTATGCGTTTACTCTCTTTTTTTCCTTCCTGTCGTCTTACTTTTTCCCTTTTTTCTTTTTTTTTTTTTTTGTTGATTTCGCATCTTTTATTTGTTTTTTTGTTTTCAGTTTTCATTTCTTACATTCTGTTCATCTTGTTCTTTTAAAAATAATCCTCTTTTGTTTCAACGTTTCTAGACATGTTCTATTCGAACAAAGGATTGTGCACGTCATCTGTGGGTAGAATGTCGGCGTCGACAGAGCTGACCATAGTCGAGACAAATATCTATAGCTCTCTCTTAAATGAGTCTTACTCTTATGGATAATCAAGATGTCTGCAGTCAAATTCTCCACTCTGTTGCTGTTTGGAAACGTCCTTAAAAAATAAAATCGGTGGTCTGCAACATGAAAACAATTATGTATCTTTCATTTTCTTCTTTATCCATAGATAGATAGATAGATAGATAGATATGCAGGCAGGCAGGCAGACATGGATGCCTTCACTAATTTTATATACCTAAGGTTTAAAATTAATTTTTTAAATGAAAAATCCTTCTTGAAGCTTTCATTTTAGCTTTAATTGAAAGGTATTAACTTTACTATTGCCAGTAATCAAAATAATCTGGTGTATTTCAAACAAATATTATATTGATTTGAATCGTTTTTTTCTTTCTTTTTTTTCCCTAAAATAGTTGCTTAGTGGCCTTTTTAGCTAACTTTCATTGCAATGTAATTCTTTGTATTAAAAATTATTTCAAAAATAAAATGTACTTTTCTGAGCCTTTATTAGAAGAATATTAATTAATTTAAAATGTAATTAATCTTGTTTGAAAAAAATATTATTTACTTTATGTTTAAAATAACACAGAAATGTATTTTAAGACAAAACAGTAGCTGTGTTTTTAACCGAAATCGTAATTGGCGATGCTGTGACAAGTGATGTCATAATGATTGTTGTTCTACGGAGACTTTATCTGTAAAACATAATTTAAGAAAATGACGTGAGAACCTTTTTTTTATATATAATTTTTAAGTACTCATTAATCTTAAAAATGTTGGAAAATATTCTCCGTAAACTAATTTTAGGGATGTTGACTTTAAATTTACTATAGTCATCGCTCTTATTTTCTCATAATATCGTGTATGGTCGACCATGCTTTCAAAATGGGTACGTTCCATAATATTTTATATCCATAAAATAAATTAAAAAGTATTTTTAAAATCTTGGTGCAAAATGAGTTTTATTAAGCTTTTGATTAGTAAATATTGTTTTCAGTTAAGAACAATATCACCAAGCAGGATGAAAGTAATGCCGAATTTTAAAAGATCTATTTATTATAAATCATCATAATTAAAAAAAATTTTAAAAAATGAAAACAATTCATGTAAAAATTCCTTATTCATCGAAGAAAAAGTTTTTTTTGGCCAATAAGAGTGTCTTTAATAAATCTTATTTATAAAAGCAATTAAAAACTTTTCTAATTAAATAATGTTTTATTGCATTTTTTATTTTACTATTCGGTACAGATTTTCGAAAAATGAGTAGAAATTTGAAAAAAAAAAGTTGATGATTTACATTCTCCAAGCTTTTAACTAATAAAAAATGTTCGCATAAAAATCTAATTTCTCAAAATTTCATGAAATTAAGTAAATAGATCGGTAATATATGTAAAAACAAAAATATTTTCAACAAGATTTTCTAAAAAAAATTTCAAAAATAATCTCATTCATTTGTGAAAAAATAACCCTGAAATTTTCATTAAAATCCGACAATTATTTGATTTTTGCAAGAATTTCTAAATCAATGTTTTACACTAGAAAAAAGTGTTCTAAAACACTAAATGCAAATATTACGTCGACTGCTGGCACAAAAAAAAAAATTAACCAAAATTTCGAATGTGTTAGAAAGTAATAAAATCCTTCCATATTCATTGATGGTACGGTATTAAAAACGCTTGAGGCATTCACATATCAACAGTCTCTTCTGATGGAAAAATGGACAGAGAAATCCAGAATATCCAAAGCCAACACAGCATTCGGTAAACTTAACATAGGTTATGGAACACCAAAAACGTGTCTCTCAGAGTAAAGATCGATATTTACAGATCAGTCGTTCTCTCAACCCTTCTCTATGGTGCTGATACTCGGACCCTGTACCTCAAGTACATAAATCAACTTGACGCCTTTCACATGCGCTGTCTTCGTGTTATATATGATATAAAATGGATGACATGGTCAAGAATAGTGAAATACTGAAGAAATATAACAACATCACAGACATTGATACCATTCTAGCAAAGATACAACTTAGATGGGCTGGTCATGTTGTGAGAATGGATGAGCATAGGCTTCCAAAAAAAGGAGCTGTATGGACAACGACCAAACTCCAAGCGTTCAGTTGGACGTCCACTCTTACGCTACAAAGACGAATTGAAAGACAACTTGAAACGTCTCAACATTGATCTGAAAACTTTTATTTATCATTTTGGTCGCAATTCTCTTATATAATTTTAAGTTTTTGCTTGTTATTTATTATCTTGATGTATTTTCGACTAATATCTTACTAAACTAGGAATGTGGATATTAGTATTCCTTTAAATGTTCTGAGATTGAACTATGATCGTTCAAGTGAAACGTAAGCCTTTTCGTCATCATCGTTGTTGTAAAACCTACATACGTATTAACATTTTTATCCGTAATGCAATATCCCAAATGACATTTAAATTGATATAAGATGTTGGTCTTTTGTAAAACAGTAGACGGAGAAGAATTGCTATAGATGACTAAGTTGGAATTAAATTAAATTAAGAAGAATTGCTATAGATGACTAAGTTGGAATTAAATTAAATTAAGTTGGAGTTAAATTTAGAATAGTATATAATTATTATTTTTTTTACTTGGATCAGTGAGGGATATATTAGTGTTTATGAGTCTTTTTAGAATTCTTTTGTCCTGTATTTGATTACAGTATAATAGTTTGATATGTTTTTAGTTATTTGAGGATGTATTATGTTCATTTTATGTTAGTATTCCCAACAGCGTGTCTAATTTGTTAATCAACGATGTAATTAGGAAAGTCATTATTGTTTAGTATTTTTTTTAATTCAGTGTAGAAAATAATTTCTTGTTGAAGAGTTTGCTTTTGCATGGTTATTGAGTTTGGTAAAATAGCTATTTTGTAATAGTTAGGACATTCACTTTTATAGTTGAGAGTACATGTGTTTATGCTAGTTGTTTTTTTTTATATTGGGAAGTAGTGACTGTATTATTATTAGGGTCTGTCAGTACATCAAGAAACGGGATTTTATTGTCGCTGTTAAGTTCGTATGTGAAATTAAGTACGGAGCTTTTTTGAAAGTTGTTTTATAGTTAATGTATTTCGTTTATGTTTTTGACTAAAATGAGAATGTCATCAACA
>CAHIKZ030005566.1:360000-377500 GCA_903632075.3 Acanthosepion pharaonis | reverse complement strand
AAATTGAAGACCAGCCTTCCCCTATCCACCTTTTTGGCATTGTGCCACATTCTTTCATTACAACAAAATAAATATTGCTCTTCTCCTTGGTATCTCGACCGCATTAATTTAACCATACTACGTGATCTCATCGTCTTACTGTCGAAATAGCGAGATATAATTGCAAGTTCTATTCTAATAGTTTATTTTCCTGCAATTTTCACCTGTGGAACTCTCTTCCGGTTACTTGCTTTCCAGCCACCTACGATCTTCAAAAATTTCAATGTAATGTCAATCGCCATTTGCTCTCTTTCTAAAAACTGTTTCTTTTAATGTCCTAAAGTTTTCTACACTCTAAGTAGCCCATGGCGTGTTAGTGGTACTACCCTCTTACTTGGGATGAAATGAATAAAAAGAAATTATTATTATTACATTATGGAAATATTACATTATTTTAACGTTTATTTTTTATATATATATATATATATATATATATATATATATATATATATATATATATATATATATATATATAAAAAAAAGAACTAGACGGGACACCTTACTTGTCACACTTAACTCTCCAACGATATTTCAAGCGAACTGAGAAAACTTGAAGAGATAACGTGGTTTCTTTATAAGCTTTCGATTTAGCAGTTCCACCATCATGCAGCAGAGTTAACAAGGAATGTTAACCTTTTATATTCACATTGCATTTTTACAGGTGTTGGAAAAAGCGTTTTGTATGTCTAGAGAATACGAAGACAGTGGCTGCCACCAAATAAGCAACCAGTGCCAGCACCAATAGCAGGAACGCATCCACAGATGCCCTTGCTTTAAGTGGAATATGAAATGTGTCCAGTATTTACATTAGTCGGACTATTGTCCTCATCTTTGTCGCCATATTTGTCACAACGTTTCCGCCGTTGTACGCTCCGGCCTTTTTCAGGTGGTTGGAATTTCGAACTGAACCCTTTATTTCGATCGCTGGGGTAGACTGTTCTAATTCCACGTGCCATGTTTGATGGATGTCAGTTATCAGTTATCTCCTGCTAATTTTCCCTCTGAAAGTTCTCCACTGCCTTAACCAGCAATTGAACTCACCTTCTTTGGGTCTGTCACTGGATCTAACCAACGCCTTTATCCACTGTGCCATGTGTCCTTGAGGAAACGGCCGAAACGTTGTGACAAATATGGCGACAAAGATGAGGACAATAGTCCGACTAATGTAAATACTGTACATAATACCTCATCTCAGAAATATAGACAAACTATGAAATGTGTCATCGTGTCAAAAGGGTTTGCCCTTTACTGGTAGATGATTATAAAAGCACGGGGTGTACTGTGTAAATGCATTGACTAGTAAATTAATTAAGGATTCAATATGATGCAGTGTTTTCATACTTGTTAGGCACTGCTGGTCCCGTTCTTGCTTCCCCTATGGATACACACATTTATCATAATAGCTGATATCTTCACAATCTGCAATATTTTCGGTTTTGGCCTGATATCTCGGCTTCAATCACATTCCTACCGTCGTAACGTACCTTCCCCTTTCCTATTCTACAAATATATTCATGGAAAGTGTTCTGATGGCTTTTCCACTTTGATGCCTAGACTTGATGAATTTAAGAGTAGTACTAGATTGGCAGGTAGGTCTCATCATTTTACTATCGAAATTGCTAAATATTGACTGTTGATTGATTTGTTTTGTCTTTATGTATTATCAACCCTTTGTGGTTATTTAAATATTTTGGATTGTAAAAATTTATTTTCTGCGATTATTGCATTAACAATTTTTCTTGAAGATATCAATGATTTTTACAGGTACAAGTCCTACTATTTAGCCCATAGCTGGGGGAAACAGATGAATTCATGCCTTTCTCAAGGGTATTGGTGATTGTAAATGCAAAGTAGATAAATATAACTTTAGGTAAGCAAAAAGAGAAAGTAAAAATAAGACAAACTAGGTAACAAAACCGGTAACTGTTGAAAAAGTTGAAAGAAATAATAATAAACAATACATAAATAATTAACAGTAATAATAATAATCATAATATATATTAAGTGAAATAATAATAATTGCAAATTATATTGAATTTTTATATTACTTTTAGCAATACAGTAGTCCACCGCTATTAGGCGAACCAGTTTACCGTGGTACCCGGTGTACCGCGGGTGGGTGTTGAACCTCAAGATTTTGCTCTCGTGCCCTCAATATCGCTGACTTTGATGCTAGACTTGATGAATTTAAGCGTAGTACTAGATTGGCAGGTAGGTCTCATCATTTTACTATCGAACTTACATCTCACCAATGGAATATAAAGGGGGTGAGGGTGGTTCTCCACAATGGGTGTGGCATGGCAGGTCTTAGGCATTAAGGTAAGAACTGGTGGAATAAAGGAGTGTTGTTTGTCTTAATACTTTCCATGAAAATACCCATAGAGCAGTGAGAGACGCAATGTTTCGTCTGAGAAAGAGGCTGTAGGCTAGGAAGTTATTCATCACCCACAAGGACGCTTTTGGACAATTGAAACTGGATAGTGAAAACAAGACAACTGCTGCCCATAAACAATTTTACAATTTTAACCTCTCCAAGACTAGGGGGAAAAGTTTTCTTCCCCTTCCTATCTGCAAAAATTGCCACCTAACGTAACACTCTACCTCGAGTGGCTTCTGAGCCTTGTACAGGGTGAACCTTATCGTAAAAAAATGTACTTCATTTTCAGTCTACTGATCTGGCTCTTATAATGATAAAGAATAGCAGCAATCAGGTACTTACAGGAGCAGCACAAGGATCTGACCATTTTTCCAGCATCAGACTGATTGATGGTGCTTCATAACAAAAACAAACAATTACAAAAATTGTACAAATATTTTCTTAAAAGTTGCTATATTACCTGAAAGTAAACATATGCATAATAATAATACAGTAGTCCATCACTATTAGACGAACCAGTTTATCGCAGTACCTGGTGTACAGTGGGTGGGTGGTGGACCCCATGATTTTGCTCTCTTGTACCCTCAATATTGCTCACTTTTTAAGAAATTCCACCTTATTTTACCAATTTTAGGGCCATGTTCTTCACGATAGACAATAAGTTGAAATTTTGGGTAACTTTCTTTTTAAGCCCGGCGCTAAATATCTAATAGAAATTTCCCGAATAGTTATATTTACGTGAATATTTACATCCTTAATTCGAAAATAACAAAGAAATTTTGATAAAATCTACCGTTTTAGAGTTATCGACAATAAAAGTTCGGACTCATTCGCGTCGCGGTAGCCATTACTGGCGTTGTTTGCGTATATTTGATGCGGATAGACATTCACTTATCTCGATTGATACGCACGCACTGATGCAAACAATGCCAATAATGGCTGCCGCGACGCGAATGAGTCCGAACTTTTATTGTCGATAACTCTAAAACGGTAGATTTTATAAAAAAATTCTTTGTTATTTTCGAATGAGGCAAGTAAATTTAGAATAAAAAATAACTGTTCTTATGGAATCATTGGCATAAATTAGTATAATTTTTTGAGGCTTTTTTCGAGCCATTTTCTACGGTATATATCGCGAAATAGGGTAAATAGGGCCCAAAAATCAGGTAGGTGTTCAACCTGCTATAAATCGCCACACTCCACTACAGCTACCGCGATTCACAGGCAGCGCGGGTCGGCATCTTGGATCCCAAGGACCGCGCTATAGCGGCGGACTACTGTATTTACATTTTTCAGTTAAACTTAAAATCCGTTCATTTTTTGTTATTTTCGAATGAGGCAAGTAAATTTAGAATAAAAAATAACTGTTCAGAAAAGTTTTATTAGATAGCGCAGGACTTAAAAAGCAAATTACCCGAAATTTCTTATGGAATCATTGGCATAAATTAGTATCATTTTTTAGGTTCTTTTCGAGCCATTTTCTACGGTATATATATCGCGAAATAGGGTAAATAGGGTCCAAGAATCAGGCAGGTGTTCAACCTCCTATAAATCTCCCACACCCTACTACAGCTACCGCGATTCACTTGCAGCGCGGATCGGCGATCTTGGACCCCAAGTACCGCGCTATAGCGGTGGACTACTGTATTTACATTTTTCAGTTAAACTTAAAATCCGTTCATGTTTTTGGAACATTGTCAAAACGTGTTAACTTTCCTTGTTTTTGCTTACCTAAAGTTATATTTATTAACTTTCCATTTTCTACTCTCGTTCATCAATTGATAGTTTAGATATTAGTACTGCCAAAAAAGCGGTATAAATGATTTTATTGTAGTGATTTTCTAAGCGCTAATTAGATGTGGCACAAAGCCAAAAAAAGGATTTTATTGTATGCTAAATAACGACTTCATAGTCTCTGAGAATTTTAGATTTAAATCCCGATATATATTTCCACTTTTTGTTTTTGCTGTTTCTAAAATGAACAAAATTTTCGATATTTGTGTTTGTTTACTTATGTACTATTTCGTAATTTGTCTTGCATTCTAGTGTTTTTGTTTACCTAACGTCTTATATACTTAAAAAAAAACGTTATTTCTTTTAAGCTTCTAAAACACTTAAAGTATATAATGTGCATAGTGTATGGGCACCTCGGCCTGGCGTAATGGTTAGAACAATTACAGCTGAGTAGTGAGTTCGATCCTCATTGGGTGCCCCATACCTTCGGCCTTGTGCCACATCTAAGCTACGCTTAGAAAATCGATATTCACGATAGTGTTTTGTAGTGGAGGAGCTTGCACATCTCAAAGAACCTGAATGCAATGCCGTCAGGGGCTCCGTCTCCTGGTAGGGTCACCCATGGCGATAAGGATTCAGGGAAGGGACTAGATTAACCACGATCCGAGTAACGTTCTACGTACGAGAACAAGTCGATGGCCCGTTGCAAGCTGTCATCATGAACCTGCCTATAAAGCCGTGGTTTGCCGCAGCGGATGGTGTCAGCTGAAGTCTATGTGCCATGGTGTGGCAACCCTTGGACCACTTCAAACAATTCTCAGCCAAAGCTTTCATGTGCAGAGACTTTTCCTCCAGAAACCATAATGACTTGCCTCCTTCCAGAATGCTAGACATCTGCTCGCATCCGGCAAGAGACCACGTGGAGTGCCACGTCGTCGATTCAAGGATCAGCCCAAAAACACCTTGCTGAGGACAGATCCGGTCAATAGGGAGACGGGAGCTGTAGAAAGAACAAATTGGAGAAAAGCTAGTCACGGAAAAACAATATCCTTTGAAAACAACAGAAGACAAACTGTTATATACCGTACCTATGAAAACTTATAGGTATGTCTCAATCCTTATAAATACGTTGGACACTATTGTAAGTGGCGGTAATATGCTCTCTAAGTAGTTCACCACTAGCAGTGGTTTACCTACTTCACGCCGTTGGCGAGTATTGTATTTTGTTGATGTTATAAAGATTACTATTCCATTTCCAACCTCTGTTTTGGTTATTCCTGATTCATTAACCTTTCTAGGTTACAACAAAAAAAGAAAAGACAAAGAGAGCACCTACCACCCACCCACCCCCAAAAAAGGCCAGAACTCTCCATCACCTGAACCCTCCTACTCGTCTATGCGGTGTTTCCTCAGAACCAATATAGAACTCATTTCCCACAGAAAGAAATGTCACTGAGCACCCCCAATACTCGGCAACGAGTTCCGCCAACGACGTCGATTACTGAGTGCAAGTCGTCTGAAACATTCCAGTTTTCGGACAACTGGGAAATCTCGAGATATTTCTGCTTTTCGGACAAGTGGGAATATCTGGAATTTAAATGTCTCTTTAACTTTGCAACGAGCCGTAACTTCATTTGTTAAGATTTCGCCACAAATTATGCTTGTGGGACGTTGTGGATGTCCTTCACTACATACGAAACTGATTACACTATTTACATTGTTCGGGCTGTTGTCCTCATCTTTGTTGTCATATTCACGACATTTCGGCCGTTGTACGCTCTGGCGATTGGAATTTCGAACTGAACTGTTCATTTCGTCTACCGCGGTAGATTATTCTAATCCCACGTGCCATGCCTCCTCTGGTTATCTCAGTTTCAGCTTCAGTTATTTAGTTCAACTCAACTCTCCAAGTTTCTTTTGTTCACCTCTGCTGTGGTCAGGTATTGAACTCACAACTTTGTCGCTATTGTCACTGGATTACTTCAACCAAAGGCTTTTTTATCCGCTGGACCATGTGTCCTTGCTCGAATACCAGACATCCACCTACTCAAACAAATCCTCTTCTCATAGCTCGCATCTGGCAAGAGACCACGTGAAATCTCACGTCGTCGATTCAAGGATCAGCTCAAAAACAACCTTGCTGAGGACAGAAATCGATCCGGACAACTGGGAGATGGAAGTAACTGGAACAGAGCAGTCCACAAAAAATATCCTTCGAAAACACCAGAAGACAAATAGAAGAGAGCCCAAAGAAAAACCAGAGCTCACATCCATTGATCCATTACACTCTACCATGGTGGTGGATGCAGACATCTCCTCAGAACCAACATAGGACTCATTTCACACAGAAGGAAATGCCGAGGGCACCCTAACACTCGACAAAAAGTTCCGCCAACGATGACAACGATTGTAAATTACTAAATGCAACCGTAAGTTCTATTTTAATATTTTCTTCTCTCGCATTTTTCGACTATCTTCCACCTTCTTGCTTTCTTGTCAACTAATCTACAAAAATAAAAATGCAATTTCAATCGTTATCTTCTGCCTCGTTGAATCCTGTTCCTTTTATTGTCTTTTCTTCTTATTAATGTTTCTCCAGTTTCCTTTACTCTCAGTGTCTACTTCCTATCTTGCATCTCAGTGGCTTTATTGCCTTGCTTGGAGTAAAATCTTTAAAAAGAAAGGTTTATTAGAGCTTCACCCATTCCTGGTATAACTTGCAAACTAAAAAAAATCGAACCTATTTGCAACTTTGGAGAGACAGTGTTCTAAGCTTTTGATTTCAACAATCCTTTCACGGTCAAACGATATTAACGCTACTCAGAGTCCTTGACCTACACTATCACAGCTACAGCCACTCTTACATTAAGGACAAAGAGCTAGCGTCCAAAAATAGTAAATCATTGAACTTTCTCTGGTTAACGCTGGCATGAACTGGAAACATTATATTGAATCTTCGGATTTTTGTTTTTCCATATTTTTCTTCACATTGTCGGATCTATATCCATATATTTGATTACACACACACACATATATATATATATATATATATATATATATATATATATATATATATATATATATATGAATTTCAAGTGGATAGGATCCAGGCAGAGTTAAATGTCCAGGACAGAGCAAGAATATAATATAAAAGGCTCAAACATATTACATAATTTATTACATGTGAATCGTAATCACGATCCAATTCTACTAGACCTACAAATTTTTTGAATTTGTAGGTCTGATGACTTGGATCGTAATTACGATTCCAATGTAATAAATTATAACCATGGAATATTAGTGTTTGAGCCTTATACATATATGTGTGTGTGTGTGTGTGTGTGTGTGTGTGTGTGTGTGTGTAGGCATAAAAAATCTTGGTTACTAAATTAAGACGAATTTTCCCGTTTATTTGTCATTCATTCTTAATGTTCGTATTTTAATATCCCCTCCCCTTTTGGTTGAATAAATCTTTAATGGTGGTTTTGTGTTTGTGTTGTGTTTCTTTCTGTGGTCACATGGTATAATTTTGGCTATCGCCTATAAGTATGCGTTTCCCTTTGCCTCTTTAGCCAGCTTTCCCTGACGATCCGCTTAGGTGAAACCTGGGTAGGTTTCTCTGACTCATTAGGTTTATCTCTACGGTTGTATTGAGCTCTTTTGTTAGTTAGTTGTTTACTCGTATCGGTTTTTTTTTTTTCTTTGGGCTTCAAACCTGCATCTGTGCGATTTTTTTTTCGACAGACTTTCATGTTTGTAGTTCTTTCTTTTTTTAAAACCTTTTTTTCCCTCGAGATTGATTTGATTATTGTCAAATCAAAAATTCGAGGGTTTTTCGAAACGAGTATAGTTATCTATCTATCTATCTATCTATATATATATATATATATATATAGTGTATTTAGGCAGCAATCCTTCATTTATGCATGTTTCATTAAAAACTACAGACAATGTACTATGGTTAAGCTTTTTATTTAATTTTTCTTCTGTTCAAACAAATGTTTTCTTTTTTTGGACACAGTGTAAAAACTGTTCAAATGTTCTGTAGTTCCGAGGACTTCCGCCTATAGACGGAAGTCCTCGGAACTATAGAACATTATCAAGAATTAGCCATTATCAAGAATGATTTTATTTTTTTAATCTAATTGAGTGTGTGCAATATGTGCATATTTTAGTGTGTCATAGAGATGATTTATTTTCCGAACACGGTTAGCACATTGTGGCCATGTTCGTAGTTAATATTGTTAAGAATTAGCTCCTCCTTTTTTTATTCTTATGGCTTCTATTATTTTTAATCTTTTTATTAATGAGGTTATTATGAGGTTATTATGTTTGTGTTTTCTACTAGTATGTTTCAAATGGAGTCTGGTAGGTTTGTGTGTGTGTTTAAATGGGTTCTAATGGAGCTGTGATCATATAGATGTAACGTAAGGCGTCTGGATAAGCATGTAGTTGTGTGACCGATGTAATTATTTATGAGTTCGGTTTGATCAGGAACACAGTTATTTAAGGGGTATTTGAACTCATATATAATGTTCGTTCGTTGTTATTTTGACTTAATTGATGTCTTGTTATTTTTGAGGAGAAGGTTTTAAATTTTTTATAGTAGGTAATTAATTTGACTCTTTTATTCAGCTCAATTGGGCTAGTGTATTTCTTTATAATATTCCTAAATGAAGATTCATCTTGTTTCTAGTTGGACCGTCTCTACATATTCTGTGTTCAAAAAAGAAAGCTCTTGTTGGAACACAAGAAAAATTAAATAAACGTTTTAACCGTAGTACCTTGTCTGTCCTTTTCAATGAAACATATATATGTATGTATGTGTGTGTGTGTGTGTGTGTGTATAAATATATATGTGTGTGTGTATGTGTGTGTTTCGTTAAATACAACTGATAAGGTACTGTGATGGAGATTTTTATTTAATTTTTCTTACGTTCATACAAGTATTTTCTTTTCTGGTTATAAACTCTGTAAAAGCCAGACTTCATCCGAAACATACAAGTAGAAAATATAAGTGTAATACCCTCATCCTCATATAAAAAAAATGATTAAAAATTATGGAAGCCCATGTAATAGAAAAAGGAAAAGCCAACACCCAATGACTTTAACTATGAACATTGCCACAATGTGCTGACCGTTTTCGGAAAATAAAACATAGGACATAAATTATATAAAAAAAACATATCCGTTGATAATACAAATATAATAGCATCATCCACATGTACAAAATGTCTCAAAATAAGCATTATTAAAAAAAAAAAGAAAGAAAAAAGGAAAAGCCAGCACTCAATAATATCAACTAATAATGATAGTGACTAAAAGTATAGCCGAAAGCAATTTTTATACAAATTATGTCGTGAAAAGAAAAAACTTATAAGGACATACATATATAAGAACATATAAGATCATATAAAAAAAGTTAACCACAGTACCTTGTCAGTCGTTTCCAACGAAACTTGCATAAAAGAGGGACTTCTGCCCAATACGGAATTCACACACACACACACACACACACAAATATATATATATATATATATATATATATATATATATATATATATATATATAATATTATATTAATTGATTTACAATATGTTTTTTTCCGCACACAGTTCACCATGTCTCAAAAATAGAAGAAAAATTCGCTTGAAGATGAAATGGAACTAATGCTTTTAATTTAATTGCAAAATTAAATTCGGGGCTTTTAGCTTCTATTTTTGAAACATGGTTAGAACTGTGTAGCGGAAAAAAAAACATATTTTAAATCAATTAATTTATAATATTAATGCTCTGTAAATTTACATTGAGCACTATTTTGTAAAAATAAAAATATCTATAAGAACACCGGATTATATATCTTACTGTTCTTTCTTCATATATATATATATATATATATATATATATATATATATATATATATATATATATATATATATATATATAAATGTGAACATTGAATCAACACTCAGAGGCAACAGGTTGTTTCATGCTGGACGCACATCAGCATGAAACAGCCTGTCGCCTCTGAATGTTGACTTCAATGTCCATCTATATATATATATTTACATACGCTCTATTTCTGATATTGAGCACTTTATCCCCTAAATTTTGTACACCTTAAAACTATATATATATATATATATATATATATATATATATATACACGCCACAAACGTTTCTTTCTAGCATTGGGGACATAACCTCTTCGTTTGTTACTCATTTGTCTGATTCCTTAACTTTATTCCATAAATGTCATTTTCCCCTAAATGTTATTATGTCAAATAACATTTGTCCCTTGGTGACACCTGCTTCTGAAAATTCGTATTGCAGTGAAATGCGACTGTAATCAAACTTTAGCAAATATGACATCGGTTCGTTCCATGGAAAGTGAGAAGCTTTCATGGTAATTAAGTGTCGACAAAAAACCCTTCCGCTCTCATTGAAATTGTTTGTTTTTGTAATTTAAGCAGATTCTCAAGCCTGTAAATCACTTCACCACTTGATGGAGTATAATTTTCTAAATTATGTCTATTTTTAATATATACAGACGGACCTAGAGCCAATAGACAGGTCCTATTCTTTTATTTTTACAAAGGGCTGTCTGGTTCAGTGTTTCAATAACTTAAGTTATTGTCTTATTGGAAAAGATTCTTCAACATATATTAATTACGAAAAGAATCATGTCTGACAAGATTTATAAGTAAAATATATCACAGCGTTTAAAATGATTCATGTTTGCCTAAAAGTTTCTATTTGTATTTGAATATTACACACGCGTGTTGCAATGTTTGTGTGTGTGTTTGTGCCTGTGAGATATTGGTTAATTTTTGATCGGACCGAGATTATATCAGCACTACTTAGTATTTGTAAGCATATATATACACTGCGTGCCAAATTATTATCAAGATAACTTTTTTCTAATATTTCAAAAACCGTCCAATCAATTCACACATTGTTGGCAACACGGACCTGCGCAATCACTGAAATTTTCGTACTGATCTGCGCAATGTAAACAAACTGGCGCCATATTTGTTATCAGCACGGTGATTTGAGCGTGCCAAATTATTAGAAAAGTGTAAGAATTTTGTAAAAAGATGGGCCGTAAAAGCAGTTTAAGTGATGCTGAAAGGAAAACTATCACCTCAGAACTCTCAAAAGGTAAATCTACCCTATAAATTTCTAAAATGATAGGGAGGTGTCATCAAACAGTGAAAAAGTTTCTACACAAGTACGCAAAAGGGCTGATAAAGTCAATCCGAAGGTTATTTCACGTCGTCTCATGTCACGACTTAAACGAGAGGCCACGAATAACCCTGGACTTACCAGTCAAGAGGTTTTCAGTCGCAGTGGAGATCCTACTGTGTCTAAAAGTACTCGGTGTCGGTATCTGAGGGAAATAGCAACAACAGTCAAATCTGTATCGAAGCCTGCGTTGACGAGAAATCACATTCAAAATTGATTGAAATGGGCCGGAGACAATATGAATATTGACTTCTCTAAAGTTTTGTTCACAGACGAAACTTGAGCAACACTTGATGGGCCAGATAGATGGTGTAAAGTCTGGGTAATGAATGGACAGAATCGCCATCAGCGTTTGAGACGCCAAAAAGGCGGTGGAGGCATAATGATCTGGGGTGGTATTATTGGAAAAACATTAGTGGGCCCATGGAGAGTACATGATGGCGTCAAAATGAATGCTGATGCATACATAGCGTTTATGAAGGAGAATCTTGAACCGTGGATGAAGAGATAAAGAGTTGCCTTCAGAAGAGCCATTGTTTTTATGCAAGATAATGCTCCTCACATGCTGCTCACAAGACTACTGAATATTTGAAACAGTTAGGCTTCGATGGACCTCGAAAAATGAAGTGGCCAGCAAATTCTCCGGATTTGAACCCAATCGAAAACCTTTGAAGCATCATGAAGCGAAGACTGCACGCCAACGGACGACAATTCAGGAGCAACGCTGAGTTGTGGGAAGCAATTCTTGACATATCTCGCGGCAATACAGCAGATGACATCCTACAATTAACAAATTCTATGGATCGTCGACTTCTTCAAGTAATTTCAAAATAGGGAAAGCACATTCCCTATTAATTTGTTTAAAACTGTGCCTTTGTTTGTATATATTATTATTTGTTTGATTATCTTATTTATTATTACATTGGGCAGATCAGTACGAAAATTTCAATGATTGCGCAAGTCAGTGTTACCAACATTGTGTGAATTGATTGGACGGTTTTTGAAATATTAGAAAAAAGTTATCTCAATAATAATTTGGCACGCAGTGTGTATATATATATATATATATATATATATATATATATATATATATATATATATTATAAACGGTTACATTGAAACAACGTCTCGTCAGGCGGTTAACTATGTTGTTAATAAACGATTTTATTTAAAAATACGATTTATGAAACATCACTTCTTTTAAATTTTTGAAAATTTTCCATAGAAGGCAAATAAACAAATATATAAAAAAAATGTATTCATTCCATAAAAGGAAAAAAAAAAAAAATAAAAAAAATAAATTATATATATATATATATATATATATATATATATATATATATATATATATATATATATATGATAAAATATTGTTTTAAGGTGTGCTATATTTATGGGTTAAAGTGCTCAATATCAGGGAGCGAGCGTATGTAAATATAAATATAAAAGTGGACATTGAAGCACAAAAAATCGCAATCGATAGTCAGCCCTGACGACTGCGTTTTAAGCATGAAACAGATTATCACCTCTGGTTGTTGACTTCCGTCCCTATATTTATATATATATATGTGAAGCGAAAAAATGACATGTAATTTTTATATACCAAAACCTAAATGAAACTGGCTAGACTATATACCCAAACACATATTTCAAAAGAATTAATTTAAGAGTTTAAAATTTCAGCGACACGTGCGCATGTCTAGTTACATCAAGGTAAGCAAAACTTTAATCTGATGAAGAATGTTTTTCACTTTTTTTCTTTTTGGGCATTAATTTTCCTAACACACACACACATATATATATATATATATATATATATATATGTGTGTGTGTGTGTGTGTGTGTGTGTGTGTGTGTGAAAATATATAGAAAATAGGAAAGAGATGACGGGCTCATGGTGGTGAGGAGTTCTACTAGTTTTAAGAAAGAAAAAATCAGAAAAATTATATTTAGTGAATTTAAAAATCTAAACTTAAAGATAATTGTCTCTTCTAATTTGAAAAGGGTAAACTTCCTCGACGTAACTCTAGACTTACCAGGCAAATACATACCAACCTTATAGAAAACCAAATGCTAACCCTTTATATATACACCCCGAAGTCAAACCACCCTCCATCGCGAGTTGGAATCCTATTTTTAAATAAATAATTATATATATATATATATATATATATATATATATATATATATATATAACTTTTTATATATCAAGAACAGTTTTGGAGGAAAGACGTATGACAAAGTGGAAAAAAGATTTTGCGAGATGCGTTACGCCCCTTAGAACTTCATTGGATTAAGTTTGTTTACGTTGATACGACTAATCATGTGCATGAACGAGAAACGCTGGGAATAATGAATTTTTTAAAATATTTTTGAAATTTTTTTTAGAAATAATGTATTTGGGGCTATGTCTTGTTTCTTTTTTTTTTTTTGTTGTTGTTTTTTTAAATAATGCGTTTTCTGTTTTGGTTTTTTAATAATGTGTCTTGGGTATATAATCTAGCCAATTCTTTAAAAAATATATAGAAACATAACCCAAAAGACATTATTAAAAAATCATAAACCTCAAAGCTTACAACTTGTATTCTCAAGCAGTCACCCATCTAGATATTGACCAAAATCAATGTAACATCGGTGATAGTTCGAGAATCAGTGATTCAATGTGATATGACCGGAAGCCCATTTATAACGGGGAGAGTCCATGCGTGTGTCGGTAAATTACACAACACCTACGTCCAAGTTTACAACACCTTGTATTCTCAAGCAATTCTGTATTAATGTGTAACAATCAAGTAATAATGTTATTAAATTAAAACTGTATTTACTAATCATAAATAGAGACGCACATTACAATCCAACGACCCCAGTATTTAAATAAATACTATAAATTGAAATTTAACATATGAAATTATAATATAATATATGAAATTAACAACGATCAAATGATTAAACCTATCGGAATGCGTTAATTACGATAATATATAAAAAATTATTTAGTGTTGTGGCCTTGTTAGGGTCAGAAATAAAGAGAGAAATTGAGTCAAACAAATATATTAACAGAAACAGTAATACAAACATATACAAACGAGAGTGTTACAGCAAGAATATTCGGTCCGACTGTCAGAGCTTACTGCTGTAAACATCCCTCTCCAGAGGCAGTACCTGCTCCAATTTATAGCTGGGAGAGTTCATGCGTGTGTGGATAAATTACCATAACATTTAGTCACCCATTTGCTGTTTGTTTTCACGCTTAGCAATTTTTAAAATGGGCGCCTGTTTATTTTTTATGTTCCCGAGATCTATCGTTTTGACGCATTGCTTTTGAAAAGCGTTAAAAGCAGCCTTTAAATGGGTAACTAGATATGCTCTATATTTACCAAAGATCAGACCGAAAATGAAGTATTGCTAACATATCTAGGCAGGAACTGCCCAGTCCTCATGTCTTCATAGGGTTCAAAAGCTTCTAAATAGTTTTATGGGTGATGAATTATTTTCCACTCTACAACCCCTTTTCCATAAACGAAACGTTGCGAGTCCCTCGCTGCTCTATTGCTATCTTTTGAAAGTATTTAGAATAGGACACTCTTATATTCTATTGTATATATGGCGAACGAATTTTTTTTTTTTTTTTCGCCAAGTTGTTATGTAGTGGTTTCACGGTGGAGGCTTGTATTTGTACTAAGTCGGTCCTAAAATAGGTTCGACGTACAAAACGTTAGGAACTTGATATAATAGGTAATAACGCAGCAATCTAGTTGTGGTGGCTGATACTTTAATATCCGACAAACGGTCGTCCGACATCGACTGACTGACCAACTTACTGCCCGACTCAGCGACTGCTACTACTCCTACTTATTATAGGTGGGAGAGTCTATTAACTATAGAATAGGTGTGTTCATATAACATATTACTGATATGTCCCGGAAAGGGATATATTTAATCGAAGTAGCTAAGTGGTTTTGGCTACTATAACCAAGTAGAATACGGTAGTAGTAATTGGCTGGTACGCGTCGTAGTCGCAGGTAAGAAGTGTTGATCAATGGTGTAGTCCAATGGGCGTCGTTATAGACTTAACTCTCAGACTAAGGCTCTTTTTGACTCTGGCGTATCTACACGTCCGTCTGTATTTATGACGGACACCAGCCAATCATATTCCAGTGAGGGGGGAACACAGGTGTATACATATCCCATTATATAAATTCCATGATGCTATAAAATAAGACTACAACACATCAATTCGGCATTTAATCTTCTTCGAAGTAGTTCCCATCTGAATCCACATATTTTATTCAGCGTCGTTCCCATTGATGGAAGCATTCCTGGAACTCAAAACTTAAACACTTCAGCATTGATTAAAGCGATAGGAGATTGATAGGGCGGTAGTTAGATAGGATAGAAGGTTCTACGGTGATATTAAAAACAGGGTCGGCAAAAAAGAAAGAAAGAAAGAAAGAAAGATAGATGTGTTTGCCAATACCTCATAAATAATGAACTATTCCATTTTGATCGCGTAGAAAGACGGAAAAACATATCAGAGACACTACTTGGGTTCAAAGAAAAAAAGAAAGAAAGAAAGAAAGAAAGAAAGAAAGAAAGAAAGAAAGAAAATGAGAAAGAGAGAAAAAAGGGAAGATAGAATTGTTTAACGTCTTCTGCCAGTGTCTCATAAGTAATGGACTATGCTGTTTTGTTCGTGTGCAAATACGGAAAAGACATGTCAGAGACGGTACTAGGTTTCATTGAGAAAATGAAAAAAAAGAAAAGGCAAGAAAGAGAAAAAGAGAGAAAGGAGGTTAGAAGTATATAACTGCTCCTTTCAATACCTCACAAATAATAGACTAATCCGTTTTGATAGCGTGAAAAGACGGAAACAGAAACGCTACTTGGCTTCAGAGAAAGAAAGAAAGAAAGAAAGTAGAACTGTTTAACGTCTGTTTCAGTGAAACAGGAAAAGTTGTCAAATTTCAGATCTTTTTTATTTGTATCCTCTTACTTCTTCAAATAACGACCAGGATTAATATTTATGATTTTTATTGTAATATTTTGTTAAAGTTGTTAAGTTCAAATGTTGTAGGGGAATGACTACGGATTTTTTTTTGTAAAACTCGCCATGAGCTTATTCAACCACTAACTTAAAAATTAATATTCATCAGAAAATTCAAATAGGAGAAGCGTGAAACTTTCACTTGTCTTTCTACAACATTATATTTCTATATATTAAAGTAGTGGAATTAATTCATTTTTAATTCTGTATTTTCACAGAGACACGCGGGTCTATGAAAATGTATGATGATTACTACAGAGTAATCTCCCCTTAACTCAGCACAAAACTCCAGCTGTTCAAGCTGTCTTGTGGGATTTTGTACTTTGGAAGGAATAGTAACCAGGCCCGACTCGTACTAACCCCGGACCCCACGAGCAGGGGTATCTAAGCATGATTGGGGGCCCTGAGTAGTTATTTGTAACCCTCGCTACCTTATCAACATTTGGATTTTTATATCTGCATTTATATACAATAAAAATTAAACTAAGTACAATTGATGTTTAAGTAATTAAACATTTTTGCGGAGTTTGGCATAATTCTAGAGTCTTTTTTGTCCAAATCTATGAATTTGCTTTCCCAAAAATAAGTCTCGAAAACACTGTATAAAATTCACTATTTTTTTTTATCCATAATGTTGAATGTGTTAAAAGTATTCCACTTTTTAACAAGAAAAATCTCAAGTTGATTTTAAAAATTGCCGTAAATCATTGTTGATTTATTTAAAATGGAATGATCTATATGTTTCCAATTTGTATTTAGATATTTATTTTCATTTTTTCTAGTTGAATTGCTAACCTATATTGCATATGAGCCATTATTGTACATAATTTGGCCGCCCTGTCGGCTAGGGCTTCAGAATATCGCGACTGCACCTCTGTAGAAGTGTAACCCCCCCCACACACACACACACACACACATACACACACAACCAATGAGCCGTCCTGGGTATGACGATAAACTACATCCGCGTTCTGGGTATGACGACTAACTACACCCAGCAGCATGGCCTCTGATCGGGAGGTTTTGAGGAGTGCGGAACCACCTCTTAATTGCTGTTGTTC
>CAHIKZ030005566.1:215000-357500 GCA_903632075.3 Acanthosepion pharaonis | reverse complement strand
TCGGAACGTACCTATTTCTATTGTAAATAGACTCTCCCACAGATAAGTAGCAGTAGTAGCAGTCGCCAGTGAAGCTCAGTGAGTTGTGTGAGTCAGTCGATGTCGGACATTAAAGTATGAGCCCCAAAACTAGATTGCTGCGTCATTAACTATTATTTCAAGTTCCTAACATTTTGTACGTCGAAGCTAATTTAGGACCGACTTAGTGAAATACAAGCTTCCACTGTGAAAATTACTCTACAACAGTTTGACACTGAGCTCTCCTAGGATTTATATCCTCTTTGGAATTATCCATACGTATTACCAAATTTGATCATTATATATATAGAACAAGTTTAGTTAAAGCAGCGAAGAACGGGTCTGTCACATTTTAATAAGATTTTCTTCATCGCGGATTATTGATGTTGAACTAGTCTATAATTCTTTTTAGTTCTTATTGAGCTGTCTCATATGTGCGTGTGCACTGGCTCGTGTGTGTGTGTGTGTGTGTGTGTATATGAACACAAAATCATAGTTTGAATTTTATGCAGAATGAATAATTCTTAACCTCACATTTATTTAGCAATTACTTTTCAGCTTTTCAGTGTTGGAGAGACGCCATATATACCAGAATGTCAGTTAAACATCGCATGCGCAATAGTTCTATGCCCTCAGATTGACTCTCCAAATTAGTTGTCTGAACGTTCGTTCCTCGAAATGACTGGAAATCAGAACCAGGGCTGTTTTTGTTTTTATGTTGGTTTTTTTGGTTTTTTGGGGGTTTTTGGGGGTGGGGGCTTTTTTGTTTATTTTGTTTTTTGTATTTTTGTTTGTTCTTTGTGTTTTTTTTTAATAAGAGTAGATTTTCATCCAACTTAAGACTCGACAATTGGAGAACCCACACATGATTTCCCTTCTAGAAAAAAAAGCCTCTACTGAGTGATATGTGCATAACCCCGTCACAGATCTCAGACATTATTTCTAAATTAGACTCCCATAACGCAATCGGGGGTGATGGGGTCCCAGCCGTCGTCTTAAAGAAATGTACCCCCGAGCTGGCTCCATTTCTCTACAAACTCTATAACTATTGCCTCACTGCTTCCTGTTGTTGGAAGTTCTCCTTTGTAGTTCCTGTTTTTAAGAACTCTGAAGAACCTTCAGATCTCTCTAACTATCGCCCTATTAGTCTCCTACCGCTTTTCAGCAAAGTATTCGAGGCCTTAATCAATGCCGTCATGGTAAAACATCTAACCTCTCCAGATCTAATCTCTAACAATCAATATGACTTCCGTTTTGCCAGATCTACTGCAGATGTACTAACGGTCATCACTGAATATGTTTATCAAGCTCTCTCCTGTGTCCTACGCTGTTTCTGATCTTCATCAATGATCTTCCTGATGTTATCAGTTCCCAAATAGACATTTATTCTAATGGCACTATCATTTACTCTTGTCTCAATCGCAAATCCGTCAGAGTTGACGCAGTCAACCTGGTCGCAGCTCTTGAAAACGACCATTAATCAGTGGTTAACTGGTGCATGAAATGGCTCGTAAATTTAAATGCCTTCAAAACGAAACTGTTCTCATTTAACCACCACAGAGAAACTTTGCTGTTTACCATCAGCATGGCTGATGCTAAACTCATGAAGAGCAACACACACTACCTTCTTGACCTTACGTCCTAAAATTCCTACATCGAATCAATAGCTACATCTACTGTAAGGTAAGTTGGGTCCCTGTGTCTTGCCAGAAGGTTTTTCTCGTCAGAGTCCATCTTGCACATTTAAAAATCTACCATCCGTTCGTGTATTGAATACTGTTGCCATATCTGCTCAGGTGCTCCTGCTGTTCATCTCGACGTTCTTGACAAAATCCAAAGAAGGATCTGCAATGTAATACATCCTGACTTGGCATCTCGACTTCAGTCATTTTTTTCTCACCGATATGACGTGGCTTCCCTCTGTCTTTTCTACAAATATTTTCATGGTAACTGCTCTGACGAGCTTTTTTCCTCTGATGACCGGACTACGTGTGTTCAAGCGTGCTGCTAAATTATCATCTAGTTGCTAAATTCGCATCTTTTACCGTTGAATTAGGTAAATATAACCACCACTTCTACTTCAACAATTTCTTTTCTCGCACCTCACGCCTGTAGAGCTCCCTTCCATTTCCTTACTCCTTACAATCTTCACAAATTTAAATGCAATGTCAATCGCCATCTTCTATAATCTGGAACCTCATTCAGCTTTTATCCTTTCTTCCATCCCTTCTATATCCAGTCTTTTCTAACCACATGCGTATTAGTGGCATTCTCGCCTTGCTTGGGGTGAAATGATTTTTTTTTAAATATGAAAATATCAAATAAATTCTCGAAAAAAAGCACATCGCAAAGAACTGTTGTAACTGCTAGGTAACCTTGACATACTTGGGAAGGGTATTAGAACAATCCCGAACCTTTAATGGCAGCAAACTGATTTCAGCAAATATAGAAGAACTACTGTAACTGCTAAGTAACCGTGACATACTTGGGAAGGGTATTAAAACAATCCCGAACCTTTACTGGCAGCAAACTGATTTCAGCAAATATACAAAAATAGAAAGGGGTGTAAGACAAGGGTGTATCGTCTCGCCACATTTATTCAACTTATGCTGTGAGGCGATTCTAAGAGGATTAGAAATCCTGCTAGGATTCATTAGCGGCCACAATCTTAACAGCATAAGATATGATGATTAAACAGCGTTGGTAGCAGATAGAGAAAGAAAAGTAAAAGGACACATATAAAAGGTAGTGAAGTAAAGCGAGAAGAAAGAACTAAACATCCACTGCAGGAAGACAGAATGCGGGGTTGCTAGCAAATGGAACAGTTCAATCTACAAAGGGAATATATATATAAATCAAACCAGTACAACAATTTAAATATCTGGGAAGTGTTTTAACAAAGAACGGAAAGTGCGACGCTCAAATCCGAAGAAACATTGGAATAGCAAAAAAAAAATGCCTTGCAAAAGCTAAGCAAATTATTAATCAACATGAAACAAAGAAACCAGTACTGAACTCTTACATAATATCGGCCTTTCTATATGGCAGTGAATACTGAAAAATCTCCTCACAAATGAAGAAATAAAAATGTGGTTCTACAGAAGGATTCTGAGAATATTATGAACCGAACATGTGAGCAACGACGAAGTTTTAGATAAAAATGGAACCAAAAAGGAAACTTATACTTAACATCAAAAAGCGAGACTTGAAATTTCTAAAGCACATAATGAGGAAAGAGGGCTTGGTAAATGTAATACTCACATGACTGAAGCCGAGAGGCACTGAGGACAGCAACGCGTTATCTACTGAGCGAGATTAAGTAAATGGATGTCGTAACATGGTTTTGGGGAAATAACAAAAAGACAAAATTTAATATCATCTATAAAGGGTAAGAAATTGTAGAGATCCACTCTTTCCACGCCATCAAAACGGAATAGGCTGTTTTTTATGATATATTGGCAGGAGACGTTAAACACGTCTATCTTCCCGTCTTTCGTTTTCTCACTTAATCGAAGTAGTGTCTTTCCCTCCCCCCTCTTTCCACGCGATCAAAACAGAATAGTCCATTATTTATGAGGTATATATATATATATATATATATATATATATATATATACAGTTATCCCCTGCTTATTCGCATTTCAGCATTCGTGATTTAACACATTTGCTGATTTTTCTTTAGAACGTATGTACTTGTTATTTACGGAAACCTTGAATATTCATGCGTTTTTCTGAAGAACATATGTACAAATTATTTGCTGAGAACTCCCTTAAATCATGTATTTTTTCGATAGAACATATTTGAAATATTCTTGTATTATTTTCCTGTTATTTAAGTGACTTAAAACATATATCAGTCTATTTTTATGCTAAAAAATGGCAGAATTTTACATCTTCATTGTAAAAAAACAAACGCAAAATCATGTGTTGTACTTGGGCTTTATTCTTTGTTAGGGGCTGCGGTCTTAAAAGTAGCTTATGCTAAGTCTTGGGCCATCATCACAGTTCTGTTTTTAGAAAATGTTTTAAACTTTATATTTTGTCTTGGTACCCATATTTTATACAGTATGTTCAATGGTTGTATCACTCTATGTGTGATTAAAAACGGTTATTGTACATATGAAAGAAAATATACGCTAAGTGTATGGTCACCAATACTATTTTTCAAAAATGTTTTTAAAAGGGTCTGTAATGTTTCTAAATTGTTTAGGATGAAAGTTTAAGGCATATGGGGTTTTAACAATCAAAATAAGTACTTATAAGCACATCTACGGGGGTTACAAGTATTCGCGAATTCTAACTATTAGTGGCTGGTTTTGGTCCCTAACCCCGGCGAATATGGGAAACTCACTGTATATATGTGTGTGTGTTTGTGATGGAGGTTAAATAATATATCATGTTAGTCTCCAGATAATGGGTGAACTATGGTAGGTAACGGTCGTGCGAACTAACAAAGGGCGAGATGGTATTTATCAATATTTATTTATTTATTTATTCGTCCGGGTTCACAGACACCCGACCCGGCAGCTCACAAAGCGCAGATACTACACTTTGATCCTAGCCACCGGGCCGAGCGGGTATTCTTTTTATAGATACAAAGGGCGAGATAAGCACAATTGTAATAGGATTAGAAATACTTAATAACCTAAATAAGGAAATCTTATTTTAGGTTTAAGAATGAAAGAAAAATAAAGCGAAAGTAATGCCATCGTAACGGGGTATATACGCAGCGTGACTGATATCTGTGCGGAGAGTGGACCCGTCAAGCCGAGTTCAAATTCCGGGCTAATCTCTTGCTTTTAATTTCGCACAAAATTAATGACTTCATCTTTTCTATTGCAACTGTTGCTTACTTAAACTCGGTTTAGGTTCGATAAACAATCATTTAGGGAGGTTCGAACAAAAAATTAAGGGGTTACTAGAGCAACATTGCAAAATGTTGCTGTTTATAATGAAGGCGAGATGATATTTACTTTTAAACTGCAATCATTTCTTTTTGGTGTTTCAGCGGAGACAGGTATCCTGTACCCAGATATCCTGTACCCAGGTGAATTATATTTGCGATTCTCACCCGGCAATGGAAACTGAAATTCGTGATAAAAGAGTGTGTATGAATATTTATATATCTGTGTTGTGTGTGTTTTCAAAAAAGTGTATATATTTTCTAAATCTCTTCAATTACATTGTTCCTTCAGAGTTTGTCTATATTTCTGAGATGAGGTATTATGTACAGTATTTACATTAGTCGGACTATTGTCCTCATCTTTGTCGCCATATTTGTCCAGAGTTCATATTGCAACTTTGTTATCATTGCTTTTCTCTGGCACTCCTTATAACTGGTTCCCATATTGTATTTATTTCTATGCTTGGTCGGCTCAGGAGATTTTTGTGGCCTACCATATGTGCTGATTCCTTAAGTTTACGAATTTTCCAATGGTGTTCCCTGTCTATGATCTCAACATGATCCCACAGGGGGCGGTGATCTCCCTTCTCTCTCCATATGTGGTCAGCCACGCTAATTCTTTTAATTTTTTTAATCCTGTCTTCTTTAAGTTATTATGCTTCTTCGATAATCATTCTAATTTATTTCATTCTGCCTTTCTTTAATCTATTATCATTTTTCGATAATTCTTTTGATTATTTTTAATCCTGTCTTTCGTTAATCTTTTATTCTTCTCAGATAATCCTTTTAATTTTTTTTTTAATATTGTCTTTCTTTAATTTATTGTTTCTTCAATAATCCTTTTAATTTATTTACTCCTGCCTTTCTTTGATTTATTATCCTTCTTTTTGTTAATATTGCCTTTCTCTAATCTATTATCCTTCTTTGATAATCCTTTTAATTTTTATAAACCCCTCCTTTCTTCTCTTTGCTTTGCAATTTCCTTCTGTTTCCCTTTCTTTCGCAAGTTCTTTCTTTTAATTGCAGAATCTATGCCAATATGGGACAGAATACATATGTGGCCCTTGGCTTCTTCTGAATTATAGCCGCGCAGTCGATCAATCTCTTTTCTTGACGACCCCTGCATCCTTCTAGAGCCCCCCCCCCCCCAAGCCAAAACCACTTGTTCATCACTTTCAATCTGGACGCCCACCATCCAGGTGTGCCAGGTGTTGGATTCATATATAATTATGAATCACGCAAAAAAAATGAACTATTCGTTTTTTGACAACGAAGTTACCACTTGAAAACTTTTTTTTTTGACGATATTACATTGCATAATGTATCCAGGCACAAAACTACCACTACTCTCTTTCACTCCCTCACTCAATCCCTCTCTCACTCTTTCTCTCACTCTTTCTTTTTCACCCGCTCTCTGCCTCTCATTCTCTCTCTATAGATAGATAGATAGATAGATAGATACGAATAGACTGACATAGATAAGAAGAGACTAAGATAGATAGATAGATAGATAGATAGATAGATAGATAGATAGATATGGTGTGTTTAGACAGCAAGAATTCATTCAAATAAGTTAATTTTAACCAACATTTTTATTGCATGACAATATGTTGTTTATATATATATATATATATATATATATCACATTTTATTTATATGAGATTGTATATGTGTGATTAAAGGAGCGTCCTTGAGAATGTGACAAGATGTCAAGTCAGCATCGATTATATTGCAGATCCTTCTTTGGATTTTGTCAAGTACCTCGAGATTAATAGCAGGAGCACCAGACCAGATATGCACGGACGAATAGTAGATTTGTAAATGTCCAAGATATACTTTGGCGAGAAAAATATTTCCTCACGACATAGTAACCCAACTTTCCTTGCAGTAGATGCAGCTATTAATTCAAGCGGATCCCATATTGTACTTATATCTATGCTAGGCCTACTTTTTTTTGTTGTGATTTACAAAGTGTGTAAATTACTCTTTTTGAGTAGGTACACATCCACTTATCATCTCTCAGTTGCGTCTCTGTCCTTGGACAGGGTGCGCTCAGGGGCTTCTCTGTCAAAGGACAGAGGGGCAACTGAGAAAATAATACTGAAGAGGTGCCCAGCCCTGGGGAATAGCTACCCTTGACCGCGCCCTCCCATTGCACCAGAGGGAGGGATTGGTACGCGGACCGAGGCCAGCGCAACCGACGGTTGCTGGGGCTGAGGGGAATTTTTGTTCCTGTCCTGATGTACGCGCTCGGGTCCCCACCTAAAAATAGACCTTGTGTCACATATCGTCCTAGTGGGGTGGGGGGGACAGAGTAAATATCGTGATTTACAAACCCTACGTTTCTTTCAATTTCGCAAACCAATCGATGAAATTTGAATATGCTGATTTGTTTGAAAAATACTTTGACAAAAACCCTACTTTAGTTTAGTAATTTCTTTAAGTTAATTTTACAGGATTTGAGGGTAAACAATATTTTAAAAATATAATTATATTTTTTAACAGCGAAGAATAAATTCTTAGTATTTCTTACTCTTGAGCATACAACATACAATTGGCCATGCATAAAAATATCTTTCTGGGGCCAAATTCCAACATGTTCTGTCCATTTTTTTTTTTTAATATTCGTCGTTAGAATTACATATACGTTACTTCAAGTTTTTCTTTATCTGAGAAGAGTTTGTGATACATGTGACGTTATATATGCGATTAGATATTACTTAATAGTTCAACAGTCTTTTCTTCGTTTCTAGAGCTACTTTTAGGTTTTTATTCGCCTTATAAGTTTCTTTTGAGTTTCTCTTTTCTCCTTAAAGCTTCATCATTGCTCACGAGTTCTGTTTGTGTTTTACTAAATATTCGTCAGCAGAACAACATTTCTAATGCTACAATCTCTTCTTCATCTGTGAAGAGATTATCCGACATTAACTGTCATATAGACGACCAGAAATTACGTAAAAGCCAGCAATTTTTTTCTTGGTTTCTGAAGACATTTTTCCATCTCTTACTGCTTTGTTTCTTAAAGGCATCTTTCATCTATTCGCCTTCGACTTTCAACTGTCTCTGATTGTATTAGTTTCTTTTTAGTTCCTCTTTTCTCTTTAAAACTTACTTTAATCTACTCAAGTGGGTCTGTCTATGGCGATGTTTTTCAGCCATTTTTTTTTATCTCACGACACATTTGAACCTATAGTTAAACTTTCGTGGCACACGTAAATTATGACGATCAAAAAAGAGATTTTAAAAAAGTGTACTTTTTGTTATTTATTTATTAACACCAACAAAACAATTTATTATAATTTGTAATAAAAAGATAATAATTAAAATTTTACGATTCTCGCCGTGATCGATTTTTGGTTTTTATATAGTTTATTGCAGAAAAGCTTGCTTTTTATATTATTTTATATATTATGCATACGTTTATTTATTATAACAAAGATATACTTGTATTATCAATTTAAAGGGCTTTTTAATTTGATATCTGCACTTATTGTGCTTTGAACGTCTTTCGAAAATAATTTAATTAACCGTGTCCTTTGAAAACGTTCGCGGCACACCAACGATCCTCTTACGGCGCACCAGATTGTTGCGGCACACAGGTTGAAATCACTGGTCTATGGTATTCCCAACATCCACGATTCTGTCATTTCAAATTTACATCTACCGGCCTGAATATTCGATAGTTTCGAGAATCGACAGAGAATGTGTGTTCAAAATGCGCTATTTGGGCTTTGTCTGACTGTAGGTCTTACGCGGACGAGCGGTTAGGCTCGTCAGATCCAGTGACGGTTCCCTATATGTGATGCAGGTTCGAATCTTGCTGGAAGACGCATATTTTTCCGACAATATTTCTCGAATATTCAGGTCGGTAGATCTACTTGGATAAAAAATACTGTTTCATTAAAAAACAGGGTTTTTACTCGAATATGAGTATCCATCAAAAATAATGTTTTAAAAAAATAGATTAAAAATAATATGCCGGATTTAATCCATTTCCTATGTGTGTGTGTGTGTGTGTGTGATAAATTTTGGTATGTAATCTTGACAGAGTTATAAGTTATTGACATTTGGAAAAACGTTCATGAAAGTATGTTTCAAAAATAATATCCCATAATGTATATTGTTTATATTGCTTCGTTAGAGGGATAACGAAAAATGTGTTGTATGTGTATGCACTTGTGCGGGTTTAAAATAAATAATAATTATATTATTTTTCCTAAGCTGGCGTTTCTCGAGACTAAAAGAGAAATGAGTGATAAACATTTTTCCTTATCCATCTGATGAAGCCATATAGGCGAAATGCATTATCAGATATTGTTTTCCAAGCATACTTTCATGAACGTTTTCCAAATGTCAATAACTAATATATATATATATATATATATATATATATATATATATATATATATGGCGTATTCTTTCGAAATGCAGTAGAGGTTTCTGTTTAGCATTGGTTTTCCGGTTCCTTCTGAAGACTGCTTCATTTCAATATTCCTTATGTTTGTTCTTTCTTAAGCTAATCTTACGCAGCTCTACATAAGTAACCTTATACCTTGAGTGGCTCTTGAGCCTTGCATTGGGTGAACATTAGTAAAAAAAGATATCCATTTTTTCTCTTATTTTTAAGCGTTCGTTTAGTAGCAATTCTCATTTAATCACAACGTTTTAATGTTGACAAAAATCTAGTGTATTTCTGTAATCCAATCAATCCATTGTTTTGTTTTTGTCTTTTTTGTTTTTGTTTTTTTGTTATTCATTTGTGAAGACATTTTACTCCATGAAAACTTGTTAAAAGTTGAAAATATTCCATCCATTTTACCCACTCCTTTCTATTTGTAACTTTATAGTTTTTCCTCTGTCGACTCTTTCATTTCTTTCCCAATGAATTATCCCACCCATCCTATTTCCCACCTTTCCTTTCTCTATTTCTTTCGAATTTCTTTCTTTCATTCAAAATTATTTCCTCCGAATTTCTATTTTTTTTTTTCTTTCTTACGAATTTCTTTCTAACGAATTTCTTTCTTTCTTTCTAATCTTTGTCTTTCTTTCGCCAGAATTGTTTCTTTCTTTCGCCAGAATTTTTTTCTTTCAAATTTATTTTTCTTTCTTTCTTTTAAATCGCCTTCTTTTTTTCAGAATTTCTTTTTTTCATTCGAATTTCTTTCTTTCGAATTTTTTCATTTCTTTTCAAATTATTTCTTTTTTCTTTCTTTCGAATTTTTTCCTTTCTTTTCAAATTATTTCTTTTTTCTTTCTTTCGAATTTTTTCTTTCATTCAAATTTGCTCTTTCATTTTTTCCTTCTTTCATTCGAATCTCTTTCTTTTTTTTCCCGAATTTCTTTTTTTCTTTTTGGGTTTGTTCTTCTTTTTTTTTTCAATTTGTTTTTCTTTTGTTCTTTCGAATTTCTTTCATTCGAATTTTTTCTTTCAAATTTCTTTCTTTCGAATCTCTTTTTCCCGAATTTCTTTGTTTCTTTCATTGAAATTTCTTTTTTCTTTCGAATTTTACTGTTTCTTTTTACTCTTCCTTTTTTTTTAACGTAATACTTCGATTCGTTCTTTGCGCCTTGCTAATTATGTCCCTTTCTTTTTAAGTGATAGAGGAAGAAGAAAACAAAGACTTTACTGTTGTTCGCAGGAAGAAAGGGAAAAATATGAAAGAACTTTGAACAAAAGAACATACATAAGCGAAAACAGAAGGGTTTATTGAAGAAGAATAACAAAACAAGACCTGATATGAGAAGAAATAAAGAAACAAGTTTTAAAAAAAAGAAAGAAATGTTAATGGCTATCACTGACTTAAAAGTCATTGTTCGCCTTTTTCAAAATGGCTGATGCCATCAGACGAGACATCCTATTCATGTTCAATGATCAGGTCTATTAAGAAAAAAAACTAAGGTGTTGGTGGTTAAATTTTATTATTTTTTTATTTTTTAGTTACTGATGAAAAGTCGGTAGAAGGATGTTTGACGATGACGCGACATAATTCCGACCTATCTCGATCAAAAAATCACTTGAATGCCTAATACGGACTATCAGTTTCTGCACCTGTTTTGTCGTTGTACTGTGAATGTCAACATCTTCATATTTTCGTGTCGTATCCTTGACATTTGATACGTCCCTCGGCGAATATAGTTGATTTTACAAGTGTGAATATGACCTTTTAGGACTCTGCCTATTGACCCCGAATAAGTTTTAGCGATTCGCTTTTTCTCTTGCCCCTTTTTATTCGTTCCTTTTATAAAAAAAAATAAACTTAATATTTTACAAGCAAAGAACTCACTCGAAAGATAATAAAACTATAATCTCTCCGGAATGACAAATTATGTTAACAGGCAACTTTAAACATAAGGACAAAGCAAGCAGGACGATTACAGATAAAAAAGGGGAAGGGCTAAATTAGAAATTGCGGGTTAAATCAGGCACTAAGCTTTAAGAATTTCTCATTCTATTATTTATATTGAGACTAATGTCTCCATCTTTGCTGCTATTATCGCAACGTTTCGACCGTTATGCCTTCTAGCCTTCTTCCGGGTAAGCATCAGGAAATGTCGGATTAAAACAATTATTTAATCTGTAGTGATTCATAAATACGCTGCTTCCCCTGTTTTGTTAGGTTATAGTAAATGAATGGACATAGAATTCCCATAATGCACTAGAAAGACAAATACTCTCTCTTTTTCGCTCCTCGCTTTCTCTTTCTCTATTTCTCTCTCACTTTCTCTCTCACTCTCTCTCTCTCTCTCTCTCTCTCTCTCTCTTTCTGTCCACCAATTGTTGGAAAGGTGTGTCTTCAAAGAGATAAGCATTAATACATGCAAATCCATATATATATATATATATATATATATATATATATATATATATATATATAAAATGACATATAATTTTATGTATAAACAAACAGTATTTAGAAAATATCACAAATTAAATTTTTTTTTTTTTTGGGATACTATTTTTCTGAATATATATATATATATATATATATATATATATATTATTATTATTATTATTATTATTATTATTATTATAAACTGTTACACTGGAGCATGCAAGTTAACGCAACAACTTGCATGTTCCATTGTAACAGTTTATAATAAATATGTATTGAGACTTTTTAAAATTAATGTTCTGAACGTTTGAATTTATATTCCTTTCATTCTTTTACATTTATATATTTATATGTGTGTATGTGTTTATGAGTGTGTGTGTTCTCTAAATAATATGAATCAGTTATGTAAGAAATTGTATGTTTAATCAAAAATCAATCATTTAATAAATATGTTATGTTTAGAGCATTTCCATATCTAGGCAGTTCCCATCAGAAAAGGATATGGAACAGCGAATTGGAGCTGTACACGATTCATTTGGAAAGCTAATTAGACGCGTCTTCAACCATATAGATACGACTTAACAGCAAAAATTATAATCTATAACGATGTTGTCATTTCAACTTTGCCATATGGTTGAGAAACCTGGACTCTATATCGTTGCAAAATCCAGAAATTAAAACGGTTTCATGAGCAAAAGCTTCATTCAGTCTTGAACATCAAATGGAATTACGAAGTGACTCATACTGTAGTGGTGCTGTAAGTATTGTTGGCTAGGGTCACCGTGAATATAATAAAGAAGGAAGACTGTGTTCTTGTAAAACAACACCCCACATGAATAATGCACAACAAACACGAGAGAAAAATAAGCTCAGTGAACATTAATAAAATATTGTATTAACAATGATATACAAAAATATCAACAATAGTATAAAGAAAGTTGCTTCCCTTTTTCCGTAATAAAAAGGGTAAGTTTAGCTAATTAATGTTGAGTACAATATTGAATGTTATTTAACTACAAAGTTCAATTGAAGTCTTAGCTAAATAAAGAATAGTTCCACAGTGTTTTATCAGTGTAGAAAAATGTAATGTTCATGAGTGATATCAATATGAATTAGTATGATTACTCGATTGAGTGATAATTAAGAATTAAAATGTCAGTATAGCGCCGTGCCTTATTTTCCAAGAATTGAACTGCTACTGGCTGTTGGCAAACAGCGAGAGTCTTTATATAACGATGGATAGGCTCCGGATAGCTTGGCGCCAAAAATATAGAAAAGATACTACAATACGCGATTGGTCAGGAAATGGACTAATCCGTGATTTTAGAGAAAATTTTGAATTACTTGCGATGGTTAAATTGTATTATAATAAGTATCATGTATTTATTAACCAATGACATTAAAGAAAGCGGAGGTGTGGCACATGTAAGTGATTCCCACAATACCAAACTCCTGAAAAGAGCCAACGCTCAAAGTATCAAATAGCTGATCATTAAACATTGTCTTCGATGGTCAGGATATGTAACAAAAAAATGAAGCTTTATTCAGTGAGTTCACTTCAGGGAAAAGACAACGGGGTTGCCCCCTTCGACGATACAAACACCAACTCAACACTGAAAGCCACTGGACAAGCGCCTAAATCGTTTGAAACGCGTACCCAAGATCGTACCAACTGGCGATGTTCCATCACCATCATAAGAGAAAAGCGACCGTAGAGAAAAGCTCGGCAAAATCAACCTCTTCTTCCACCAACATAATTATGCAGTCAACGCCATGGGTTCTTAGTCGTCAATACCATCATCATAAAAGAAGCGATCAAAAAAAAAATTAAATTCTTGGATACGAGTTAAAACTGACGATCTTGTTGCTTGCACACCAATCATTCACACCCCCACATGTTAAATTAATATTCGTACGCAACATTGAAACATGAAATCTGAGGGATTCTCCCCTTTTTTGCACAAATGGACTCACCCAATATATACATATACTACGGCTACGTGAAGACCCGGGAGCAAGACCGAGGAGTCGAGTCGTGTCCAGAGTGACAGAGTAAAAGGTTGTAGGTAACCGGAAGAGTGAGGGTGAGGTAACAGCGTTGTAGGAGTCACAGTGAGCGAGAACGTTGACTCAGTAAGAAGTCATACAGCGATACTTCAATACCAAGGACTGTATATATATATATTTTGCTACTAACCCGTATTCCTGGAACTACTAACCTGCTTTACCAGTTTGTATTATTACGTTAATACATTATTTTCATATATTCATTCCTGGCGTTTGTTATTTATGGGTACCGGATTTCAACCCGGAATCCACAACAAAATCAAATATGAACAGTTTTTGGTGTGCATGCAACAAGATATAATCTATTTATTAAATGGGTGATTTTTTATTACACATATAATTGCTCTCTCTCTCTCTCTCTCTCTCTCTCTCTCTCTCTCTCTCTCTCTCAGTCAATCGTTAACTTTTTCTTTCTTTATAATTATTTCATCTTTACGTTTCCTGATATCTTTCCTTCTCTCTTTATGTTCTCCCATATTGTTTTACTAGATCATACCTATTTCTATTGTAAATAGACTCTTCCACAGATAATAAGTAGTAGTAGTAGCAATCGCCAGTTGGGCTCAGTGGAGTGGAGTTGAGTGAGTCAGTCGATGTCGGACATTGAAGTATCAACCATCACAACTAGATTGCTGCGTCATTAACTATTATTTTCAAGTTCCTAACGTTTTGTACGTCGGACCCTTTTAGGACCGACTTATTGAAATAGAAGCCTCCACTGTGAAAACTACTCTACAACACATATTTACCGCTCTTTTTCTCAATTCCCAAAAATCAAAATACTTTGCTGCATTTCGAAACGAATTTATATTGAATGGAATGAGTTTTTTTAATTACTAAAAATAATTGATTTTAGACATATTTACAACTCTCTCATCACAACGTCATTTATTAAAAAATCTTTTAAAAATAAAATATACTATTTTCAAACTTCATTAGCTGATTTAAAATTTAATCAATCTGATTTGAAACAAATATTACTTATTTTTAGTTTAAAATATCGCAGAAATACATTTTTTTAACACGGAGCTAGATGTTTTCATCAGGTATTGGCAGCTCTATTGACATCATGATGTTTGGGAAATTTAACAAATGTTTACTACAAGATGGAGGGTCATACTCGCAAAAATTACTTGACGCATATAACGTGATAGCCTTTTTATGTAATTTTTCACCATCTTAAAAATTTAGAAACATATTCTCCTTGATCTAATGTTTTATATAATTTACATAATTTGGTTTTAAATTTATTTCATTTATCGCTCTTGTTTTTTGATAATGTCGCTTATGGTCGTCCATATTTACAAAATAGGAACTGAACATACAAATTGCTATGTCACAAATGTACGACCTAGCAGGTTATTGTTTGATTGTAAATAATGTAAATAATAATAATAAACTATAAATTCTGACAGACAATCATCATTCTATATTTTCCTATCTACCCTTTTCATAAAATATTGTCTTAGATCTATTCATCATTATTAATATCATCATCTTGACTGCTTCAATCGTCGTGGGTAGCTAAGGGCAGAGGAAACAAAGTCATTCAGGATGATCTGTTGGCAATGGCTGTCAAGAATTCCAGCAATGTCATATTCGTCCACATTTTGGTGTCTAACCAGCTTTTGCGTTGTTATCCCCGCTTGTGTCCGCCTTCAACGATGCCTTTCATGATAGTCTTGCAGAGGCTGTTACGTCTTGTGACGTAGACAAAGCAAACCATGATATCTCCCGATGCGTAATAGTAGCGAAGAGAGATTCCTGTCGGCCCACCAAACTTTTGACCTTGATCCGCACATGGTCATTGGTTTTGTGTTCCCAGCTGAAACTTTTTTTTTAAAGACTGATGAATCTGTAATCAGAGAGATCTTTACGTACTCATTTTATGTTACGTCGAAATGATGCTGTTTCGGATAGAAAATCGATATTTACTATGGGTTGAACCTTTTCAGAATCACAGGTTCAGCGCTTAAAAGAAAGCCATCTGCATGACCTTGAAGCGCTCGAATGATGCAAAATGTTTGAAACTACAAAAGTATATGACGGATACAGAACACTATTTGGAGGATGTCATTTTTTAAAATGAAAGGAATAAAAACTGCAGCCATTTGTTTAAACTACAGTGAAATATTTTTTTAGTCTTTTTGTCAACTTTTAAAACCTGGGAGGTATTTCTGCTGTACCCTATATATATATATATATATATATATATATATATATATAAAGACATTTTTATGTTTAACATTCTGTTTATAGATACAAGTATTTAAGTAAATGCTCTGTTTATAATAAACATTATTAAATAACATTTTTCCGGCCTGAATATCCGAGAAATTTTCATAGAAAATATTCGCCCTTCGACAGGATTCGAACTTGTATCCTATACGGAACCGTCATATAGCCTGACGTGCCTTACCGCCCGGCCACAAAGGATGGCTCGTTTGAATTTACTGCTTATAAACTTCAATTTCCCATGAATCTCTCACGTACAACGCGTATCAAATGTAAACTAATGACGTCACACATTATGAAATGGACGAAGTCCGATAATTATTTAAAGACATTTTTATGTTTAACATTCTGTTTATAGATACAAGTATTTAAGTAAATGCTCTGCTTATAATAAACATTATTAAATAACATTTACCAGCCTGAATGTCCGAGAAATATTCATAGAAAATATTCGTCCTTCGACAGGATTTGAACCTGTATCCTATACGGAAACGTCATATAGCCAGACGTGCCTTACCGATGGCTCGGTTGGCAAGGTCGAATTTACTGCTTGAATCCTGTCGAAGGACGAATATTTTCTATGAAAATTTCTCGGACATTCAGGCCGGTAAATTTCATAATATATTGTTGAAACTTGACTAATGCATGGAATAATAATGCAACACAAAATGTACTTAGAACAAAATGTTTTGAAACAAGAAAGTGTACACAATATTTACATATAGTTTTTTGTATATTCCTGGTAAGACCGTTCCTGGAGAATGTGTTGACTGAGTTGCAGTCGGGCAGAGTCTCTGGTTGAATCTCTTGATTCCTCCCTCTCTTCCCGGTACCAACCATATTTATATGGTCGGTACTCCACTATGCAAATTAGGTGGATCCTACCACAACATATATATATATATATATATATATGAAGAAATATAGTTTTAAGGTGTGCTATATTTTATGGGATAAAGTGTTCAATATCAGAGATAGAGCGTAGGTAAATATAAATATAAAAGTGAACATTAAAGTCAACACTCAGATGCGACATGCTGTTTCATGCTGGATACAATCGTCAGGCCACCTGATTGCGTCCAGCATGAAACAGCCTGTCACCTTTGAGTGTTGACTTCAATGTTCACTTTATATATATATATATATATATATATATATATATATATATATATATGTATTAGGGGCAGCAGATCATTATTCAAACATATATTGTTAAATATAACAGACAATTAATGTCTATTATCTTTAATCCTGAGCCGTTCTAAATTTCGTGTGGTTGCTTTAATTTCAGAAGAAAATAAAGACAAAAATTGTCCAACATTTGGATATTTTTTATTAAGCTTTTCCTTTATCTAAGCTTTCGACTCACATGAGCCATCTTCAGAGTGGTTATACGGATATTTAAACAAAGATATTCATCATCAAAGATGATATTCTGTTATGTTAACGTAGAAGATAGCCATCTACATTAAAACAAAGCAACCCACACTTAACAAAATTATATTTTAAACTAGTCACAACACATTATATTGCATCTAGACATATGGTTCTGTTGTTAATATTTCGTTCTCTCGCGTGGTATGACGTTGTAGGAGTTATCTCCTCCTTAGTTCCTTAATCTTTCACCAGGGGTCTCTCTCCCCTGGCTATAAATACTGGGTGACCATTTGCCTCGATCTTTTTTTTTTTTTTTCCTCGGTCTTTGTGCCTTATACCACCTCGCATATGCGAACTCTCACCAATACAGCGTTGCCAAATTCTGGGAACACGCTAATAACAATACACGTACGTACGAACACTCACCACAATACACACACACACTACACAAACTCAATGTAACTGCCCATGTGCTTGTAACTTGTACTTGTTGTTCATACATATATTTGTTTGTATATAGTTATCGGTTTTATTTGTTTTCTTTGGACTTAATTAAAGTCCAACATTCTCATGTAGCTGGGCCGGCTAGCAGGAAATTTTAACCCACGTGTGTGTTCTTCACATCCTCATCACCGCCACGGTCCACTACAACGTCATCGAACCGTTATCGTCGCATAGCAATCTTCTTAGGGTGCGGAACTGTACCGGTCTAGATCTAACTCTAACAGATGGCTCCAAGAAGTCGCATGGACACTACGACGGCAACACCCCGGTCAAAGGCATCAACTTGTCGACTAAACTATGTGAGTGTAGTCGGAAAGGGTTTCACGGCCAATGAAGGAGAACGCCTCTCCCCAAACCAACTGTGCCAAGACGCCATCAGCCAGTCGTCAGTCTGGGCGGTGGAGCTGCGCCTCAGAGGTCAACGCTTTACAGAGGAGGGTGAAGGAACTTCTTAGAGGAGGGACGGAGTCATCTCAACATCCCCCGGTGCAAAAGGAACCGACAAGTCATTGGACTATTTTGCCTTTAATGTCACTATGAACCATAATTTCAACAAAAATAGGGGGAAGTGGGGATCACAGTGGTTCAAAAATGCGCTAACTGAATACATTATAATGATTATGCTTACTTTATTTCTTATTTCTATAAATATTTATTTAGTGGATACACACGTTTCAATAGACGTCCCCATTTATTTACAAACAGTGAAATTAACATCTACTGGCCTAGATCATCGAATGGCACTAATAATATTAGCCGTTTCCCTACAAGGAAACATTTGGCATTTATTAATTGAGCATACTGCTGTCGGTTGAAATTTATACAACCTTTCTCTTAAAACATTTTTTAGGAAAACAGGTTTCTCTAGTCCAGTAGCTGTTATCGCTCTTTATAGCAGGACAGACCGGGTTCTGTAGCATTGGATGGCAACTGGTCTACCACAGTAGACCAGTTGCAACCTACTGCGAGAAAAAAATCGTCAATCATGTATCAAAAGATACATGATCGCCTAAGAATGTATGACACATGACTGACTTAGGAACTGACGGTAGGAATCGAACCCCTTTTTTATTTTTTTAACTACCTAAGTTAGGTGTGCTGTTAGTGTTTCGGTCACTAAGCTCCTTACTGAAATGGTAATGATAAGTCTAAAGATTTTTCCTCTAGCACACACTCACGCACTTGCTCACAAAATGGCATACAGAGATTTCTATTTCTGTCTGACAACATGTAAAGAATATAGCCATGCTGGTGGAAATTATTTAATTTATAAAATAAGTGTACCGGTTCAAATAAACGTTCTGCAGCAAATTTTTATAATCTGAATAAATAAACGGCAAATTTTTTCTGTCTGAAACTCCTCTAACTCGGGCCATACTTGCTCTACATAGACATATTATTCCTATTTGGAATCAGAATGATCCTGGGATTGAAAATCTGCCCTTTATCTGGTGCTTGAACATTCAGCATTGAGATTTGTGTCCGGATGAGGAGGGGGAAACAGTTAAAAGTTCAAATTTTAAAATAACTGAAAAAAATTAGTGATTTTAGAAGTTTTTTCATTTATATTGTTTAAAATAACACGAAAACTTTATAAAAAAAAGTAGTGATTTTAAAAGTTTTTCCATTTATATTGAGTTTAAAATAACACGAAAACTTTGTAAATTTAAAAAATGTTTTAAATTCAGTTTAAAATATCTCTAAAACGTTGTGAATTGAGGAAACAAATTTTATTTCTTCAAAATGTCAAGGCATCAGATCATTAGTGAAAGGTTTCATGACGTGTGATTTTGAAGTTTGTGATTTAAAGAACTCGACTCAATTGAAGTTCCACAGAGTTTGTGATTTGAAGAACTCAGTTTACGGTCTTAATTGGAATTTCGTCCCAGATGGGAGTTTCGGTCCAAATCGGTCTTTTGGTCGGAATTATTGTCCGAATCAGAATTAAAGTGGGGTTTTGAAGTTCCATGGAGTGAATTGAGGAATTCAAAGTTATTTCTTCAAAATTATCATTGCCGTTTTCTATGCTGTACCAGAGGTTCATTTAGTTTTGGATCGGGGGTCCAATTAGCCCTTCATAAAAACTTAAAAGCCGCACTCCGTGTGGACTTTAAACTAGTAGTTCAATAAACGTGAAACAAAATACTTGAACCGCGGAGAAAATTATTTGAAAAAATAATTATCCTGGCATACCAAATAAACACCGTCCCGAGATGGCCGTGGTGGAGGTGGGGTTGCAGGAAATAATTTAATCATCATACCGGCACTTGTATTTGATACACAAATCTATTTCTTACAAACCATATCATCTCTAGTCATAAAACGTATATTTTTACTTTATTAAAAAATAAATTTCTTACGAGTTACTTTATTAAAAATAATTATAGAATAATCACTAACTAAGGTTTTAATCCTTAATAGATTACCTTTATTCGGTTATAAAAAGTTATGTTTTTCTGGTGCTGAGTTGTCTCGGTCCTGAGTTGTCTCAGTCCTGGCGCTCAGTCGGCGATGTTGAGTTGGCGGTGTTGAGTTGTCCCGGTGCTCAGTCGGCGATGTTGAGTTGTCCCTTCCCGATCCGAGAAAGCGGTTGTCTACAGCTGACAGGTTAAGCATTTTCAACTGAGTTTGGTACCATGCATGACACCCATATGAAAATCTCGATCTAACAAGGCTCTTTAAGAATATGATTCGTGTTTTCAGGCTAACAGTTTCTTTTCTCGCACTTCTCGCGTGTGTAATCCTCTTCCGGCTTCTTGATTTTCAGCTAACTTTGATTTAAAAAAAATTAAATGCAATATCAATCATTATTTTCTGTCTTCATAATTACTGTTATTTTATTGCTCCCCCTCCTTAATGACATTTTCTTTTTCTCATATTCTTTCAAACTCAGTACCCCATCCATTACTTCTTAGTGGCTTTATTGCCTTGCTTGGGGTGAAATGATATTAAAATATCTAGTCGTGTACCTATAAAATCTGCAATGCCTAATGGTGTAAATATCTACAACACGTCTGCGTTTGTGATATTTTTGTTTATATCTATAGCACACTGTGTACCCTTCGTCAGTCTGCATGTGTGCAAAATCCAAGTACATAAATATTTATTCTTGTGTCCCTTACTTTGGACCCTGACATCGCCACCTGAAATTCTTAATCTGCTCTATGCTAGGGCAACGCCTATCCGCACAGATGTCTTAACAATAAAGGCAAAAAGAAAAGAAAGATGATGGCGTCGACAGGATGTTATCGTGAACGCCGGAAGTCACGTGGCAAAAGCATGGATCTCCCTCCCTTCTCGTTGATGCTTGCATGCTTTTAGTAACATCCATTCGAAGCAGACGACCGACACTCGCCCCTAAAACAAAGCTATATATATATATATATATATATATATATATATATATATATATATATATATATAAAAATATATATATATATATATATTATAATGAAAGAACAGTAAAATATATAATCCGGTGTTCTTAACTAATATTTTATTTTTACAAAACAGTGCTCAATGTAAATTTACAGAGCATAAATATTATAAATTAACTGATTTAAAATATGGTTTCTTCGCTTCACAGGAATCACCATGTTTCAAAATCCGAAACTAAAGACTTCAAATTTAATTATATAATTAAATTAAAAGCATTAGTTTTTTTATCTTCCAAAATTCGCTTGAAGATGAAACAGAACTAAAGGTTCGGTTTTTGAGACATGATAATTGCTGTGTAGCGAAGAAACCATATTTTAAATCAGTTAATTTATAATATATATATATATATATATATATATATATATATTCGTGTCGGGGTCTCTACAAACCTCGGTTGAGTTTTACTTAAAGTACAGAAAAATGGGGACGGTCAAGTGCAAGGCTCTATCAAAGATGCCCAGTGGATAAACAATATGAGATTGCTAGAGAATTCCTAGTGAAGTCAATACTCAGTATTGATCTACAGACTGAGAAGAGTCCTGGGTATGATGATAAACTACATCCGGCAGGAAGGCCTCTTATCGAAATGTTTTGGGGAGCGTAGAACCACTTCTTAATTGCTGTTGTTCCCATGTAATGCCCTGATCCTGGGTTGTAGCACCTGTTAGTGTCCCAGCTATATTTAACCCCTCAAACTGGGGTCAAAACATTATGAAAGTATAAAAATACATTTTTATAGTAAAAATAACAGCTACACAATAAAAATACTGTTCATAGTAAAAAAATAAAAAATTACCAGCAATACATTTGTGTAAAAAGAAATGAAAAATAAAATATTTTTGTAAAAATAAATTCCTAATACTCCGAAGAAAATTAAATTTCGACATTAAATGACCCATAAGGATGTTGATATGCCTCTAAACAAACAAACGGACTGAATTACGATGAATTACATGACAAGGCGCATATTTCTTAATTATTTAAAGGGTTGAATAATATTTTTTAATCATTTCACCCCAAGCAAGACAGAAACTCTACTAAGACGCAGCGGATTAAAGAGGGTAAAAGTGAGAGGAAAGATTGATTATAGGGAGGATTGGGGAAAGGATAAAAGATGAACGGGATTCAAGAAGATAGAAGATGGCGAGTGATGCTGCATTTAAATCTTTGAAGATTGTAGTTATCAGGGAAGCAAGTAAACGGAAGGGAGTTCTACAGAGGAGAAGTGCCAGAAAAACTGTTGGAGTAGAAATCGCGGTTGGATTTAGCTATTTCAACAGTAAAAGGGTGGGACCTAAATGCCAATCTAGTAGCACACTTAAATCCATGTAGTCGAGGACACCAGGGAAAAAAATCTCGTCTGAACAGTTTCTATAAAAATATTTGTACAAAAGACAGAAGGAAGCCACGCCATGTCGGTGAGAAAGTGATTGAAGTCGAGATGTGTACCAAACTATGTAAAATTGTATTGCTGTTTTATGTTCACATCCTATTATGATTCTCTTTGTTTCTTCGTTACTCAGTCAGTTAAAAACGGGGTTACACCCTGCCATTACCTCCGATAAGTAATGGACCATTCCTCTTTGATTGCGAGGAAAGGTGGAAAAAACAACTGTTTGATTTCAGTGAGAAAAATAAAGAAGGTACAGGAGGTGATAACGCTCTCACGTATTTAACGTCTGCTTCAATGAAATGTTAACACTTGACAGCTTTAAATCTTTTAATTAGGTGATTAAAGAAGCTGTACACATTGGCAGGGTCCCCCTTTTATTCTTTTCGGATACTTCTTTAAATAATGACCCCTTGTATTCATACTTATGGTGATTTTCTAAGCGTAGGCCGAAAATATGGGGTACCCAGGGAACATTAAACTCACTACTCAGTCGTTATTGTTCTAACGAGACAAGCTTGCTAATCATTACCCCACGTCGAGGTACCCACTGTATTAATACTTATCATTGCTATTGCAATATTTGGTTAAATTTGTTGAGCTCAAATATTTAACAATTCGTTAGAGGAATTTCCAATGCTATTTTATAGTCTTGGAATATCGTGATGTGCCAAGACGATAAAATATTTTTGGTAATTCGTTAATTCGCGATGTCTCTGTGCTATTATACAGCGATGAAATGGGACCTCTCAACAAAACCATCGCCTCCAGCATCCATGGCTTCGAGTCACACGCCCTCAGGTTCAATCTTGTGTCTAACGAGGAGCTCTGCATTGCTCAGCGCCGTGTTCGCTGACTCGGTCACGTCCTGCAACGACCCGATCAATACCCGACCAGATTCATCTATAACCTTAAGCCGCCATCTGCAAACTAACGACAACCTCGCGGCAGACCATACAACCGTTGGAAGGACGTCGTCCACGAGGGCTTCCAGCAGATCAATCTAGCGACGGAGGATGCTCCGACGATCTACCAAGACCGTGAGAGCTGGACGGACGGACAAGTTGGCTCACGCGAGCTCAACGTCCATCGCATGAGATTTAGCAGTAGCAGAAGCAGCAGCAGCAGCAACTCGCGATGAGCTTATTTATCCACTCAATATAATGATAGTTATTTTCCAAGCGTAGCTTAGATGTAGCACAAGGCCGAAATTAAGGGACACTCAGTGAGGATTGAACTCACTACTCAGTCTAGCGAGACAATCTTGCTAACCATTACACCGCCTCGAGGTGCCCAATAGGGATTTTCCAAGAGTAAGCTTAGATGTTCCACAAGGCCGAAAGCATAGGGCACCCAGTGAGGATCGAACTCACTACTAGCGAGACATGATTGCTGACCATTACACTACGTCGGGGTGCTCAAGCGATTTTCCAAGCGTAACTTAGATGTGGCACAAGATCGAAAGTAAGGGGCACCCAGTGAGGATCGAACTCACTACTCAGTTTTAATTGTCCTAGCGAGAAAAGCTTACAAACCATTACACCTTGTTGAGGTGACCCTCAATATATTAACAAATTAAAATAGGAAAAATCGTAGAAGTTTCAATGTACTACTGGTAATAATTAAAATATTTCCTTTTCATTCATTTCTTTTTGCTGGATATTTTATTCAGACATTTTTTCTGTAAATTGTTCTTTGAATATTGTCATAATTTACTGCCACGTGACTGACCGGTAAGGACAGATTTATAGAGAAAATATGTACGACGCTTAGCAAATATACAATGCGTTTGAATAACAATTGTTTGTTCCGCTCCCAGGACGGCAATGTCTAACAAGATAATCACGACTGTAACCAGACCGAGTCACACAAACATATTGATATAGCTACCTTCAAAAATTCGTTTAAAAAGGATGTGTGAAGAAAAGAAGTCCAAAATTTCTTAGATGAAGCCTTGTCAATTATTATTAATGTTTGACTAGTATTTATTTCACCTCATTTCTCTTGGTTTTCCGCCAAGTAGTAATAGTCTTAAGTTGTCGGAATTTCTTAGATGAAGCCTTGCCAAGTATTATTCATTTTTGACTAGTATTTCTTTCGTCTTATTCCTCTTGCTTTTACCCCTTATAGCAATAGTCTAAATGTCTAATTTCTTAAATTAAAATTCAGCTAACAACTGTATTAGGCCACGGATGTACACACACGTACACACACACACACATATATATATATATATATATATATATATATATATATATATATATATATAGATATAGATATATACATAAATACATATGTATGTATGTATATATATATATATATATATATATATATATATATATATATATATATAGATAAAAAAAAGAACAGTAAGATATATAATCCTGTGTTCTTATAGATATTTTATTTTTACAAAATAGTGCTCAATGTAAATTTACAGAGCATTATATATATATATATATATATATATATATATATATATATACCTTCATACATGATGAAAAAATGCCCCAAACAGAATAAAAATAAACTTTTATCTTCAAAATCTTTGTGTTATTATTAAGAGTAAAGTTCAAATTATTTTTTATGCAAATTATTTTTTTTATTCTTTTTATAATCTTGGAAATTTTGATTACAATTTTTTTTTTTTTATATAAAGTGGAAACTTAAATTTGTACGGGGAACTTCAGTGTTTTCTTCCGTTAGAAAAAAATATGAAACTTTCGAAAATCATTTAGAAATGATTATAAATATTTTTTAAATGTTTGTTTTTTAAAAATAAATCTTACTAAGCGTATGTTTTTTTTTGTTTTTGTTTTTTTTTTGTTACATCTGTTACCGCCACAGTCATTTATATTTCATGAAATTTCAAGAAATTCTTTTTGTATTGCGTAATAGACAGGACTGGCAGTTGCCGAAAATCTGCCCTGCATCGTAAAATTAAAAATGCAATGAAATTGAGACATGTTTTAATTAGAAAAGTTTTTATTGATTTTATAAATAAAATATATTACGGACATTATTGTCTTAAAAGAAATTTCGATGAATAATTAGTTTTTACAAGAATTGTTTTCATTTTTTAATTTTAATTAGAATAATTTATAAACTTTTAAAATTCTATATTAATTTGGAGAAGACAAGTGATATTATTATTAGATAAAAACTGTATTTACTAATCATGGAAAAACTCACTACAATTCATTGACCACCAGTATTTTAAGAATAATTTGAATTTTTTTTTTTTTTTTTACGTGTCGATTTTTGTAATCCGTGAGTGAGATTATTCATGTAAAGTATAGTGAACCCTGCCGTGAGTGGGATTAGCGAACCCACACACGGCAGGGTTCTCTATCCTTTACAAGAAGATGATTGTGTGCGTTATTCTTTACATGAAAATAAACGGGTTCGCTATTCGAGACATGAATATTTTGGTAAAAGTAAATTTAAGTTTCAATAGCTGTTTTCATATTCTGGCTTTAATTTATTAATTTAGATACCAAGGAACCCTCAAGATGGATAGACCTACGTTTATGGAGGTTGTGAAGCCATTACTTGGGGAGGATAGCTTACCAGTGATTAACTGGATGAAGAATAAGTTACTTATTCTACAAGTGGGTTATCAGTTATAGTGAAGTCTCTGAGTGTGGAAACAGATTAATTTGATTTGGCCTTGTTAGTTAGATAGCCCACCATAAGAGGGGTATAAAACAAGAAAATGAAATTGTAAAGTGAAACAAAAATCTAATATACATATAAATCCATTAAGGTCTCTACAAATAAAATTAATGTATTTTGTTTGATACAAGATCGTCAAAATGCTCGTAGTAGTCCTTATAAGAATGGGTTTATGTGTACATAGGCAGGAGCGTATGTGTGGATGTATGTATGAGCGTTATTGTAGGGTAGGAATGTCTTTGAAGTAATCGCTCAGTCTTAAAGTGTTCCGTTCGTTTATCAAGTATAAAAGAGGCGAGGAAGAAAGGGACGTTTTGATACGCTCGTCTCTTTCTCTCTGGTGATAGGTGAACTTGCCCGTCTTTTATTTTGTTTGTGGGGCTTGAAAAGGTCATTTGGGAATTTACTCCCGGATATGATTCGGACCTTTCCATTGGACGACAAACAAACTCCGCGTCGGCTCGCGAAAAGGTCCGTAAAAGAATTTGTTTCTGAGAATTGAAGATTATTTGAATTTTGTTTTTAAATGTTTCCTAGTTTTCTATTGGCTGAAAAACATTTCGCATCAAAGTGTGAAATTTCACGAGTTTTGTTTTGGATTCGCTTTTGCGTGTGTGTTAAGCAAAGTTTGTAAATTTCAAGTTTTAATTTCTAACAAAATCAATGAGTCAGTGCTTAGCATTTGAATTTTAAATCCAGATCTTGTTTTGTTCACTACAATTCGACGGGAATTAAATTGTGACTCATGTAATAACTTTATAACTTTTTCTAAGATCATTTTTAGGAGTAAAAAGGGGTAGAATATGTTGAAAGTACTTAGTTTAAAAAGAAGTATGGCGCCCGCCTTAATGGATTTCATGTGAATAACAATAAACTGATTAGACAATAAATCCTCTCGGATCAATATAAAAATAAGTAGACACAATATGCCTATATTATTCAACAAAACATGTTTAAATGAAAATATGCTGCCTATATATACATATATATATATGTGTGTGTGTGTGTGTGTGTGTGTGTAAATATTCTCATATAGAAAAAAATAAATAAAAATTTATTATTTATTACTCGTTCACTTTACTTTTTACCATCCTTTGAATTATGACAATTTGCATCCTTCACATATTTTGACTGACCTTACAACCACCTGATGAATATTCATGAACGTTCTCAAATTTAAAGGCCTTGATAAACCAATGACGTCGCTTTTGTATTTAAACACGCGCAGCAAAATAAATCTAACATTGCTTTGATAAACTACTACAGAGGACGAAAACGCGTCGGTTAAAATAATTTTCCTATTGTCTCTTTACTTTATATATATATATATATATATATATATATATATATATATATATATATATATATATATAGCAGCATGGCCTGCGTTGCCCGTGCTTGATTCAAAATCGCTATCACTTGACTTAAAATATTTTTGCCCTTCCTTGCCTTTAAAGGAGTGCCCTTTGCCGTGCTGATGTTGCTGCATGCCTTACTTCTTGCCTATCTCACACTGCGAATTTTTTCTAAGCTCTATAGTAAACATTAAATCTGTTATGAAAAAAAAATAAACAAAATGAACACAAAATGATCAGCTTTAAAAAAGGACTCGTAACTGGAAAAACCGAATGAAAAAAGAATGTTAACAACAAATACTTTTTCACACCCAACCCAGTTCTGCGGAATCAGAATCAACGTTGAGTTTAAGTAAGCGAATGAGCCAATTGGAGTAATGTGACATGCAGATTTAAATTTTTCCCACTTGTGACAAATGCATCTATCAATTTTTTTTGCATGCTAGTTAACATTCGTGTCAGTCAGCTGTTGGCTCTCACGCTGGCCAATAGAATCTTCCTGCCTATTCGTGGCAGCCAGCTATAGGCTCTCCTTCTGGCCAGTAAAAATGGCCGCAAACTACATGAAAAGTGCCGTAGAAGCATGAAAAAATCGATTATTTCCACTATCGATGGGAGTTGGGAAATGCAATGTCGGTCTTGGCCTTCCCGCTAACTTGGAGCATGTGCATGTAAATTTTGGTGCAAATCCGTCAAAAATTGCGGCCGTGCATTCGTTACACACACACAAACACACACACACATCCTGCCTTATATATATATATATATATATATATATATATATATATATATAGAGAGAGAGAGAGAGAGAGAGAGAGAGAGAGAACAGTTACATTAATAATCCACAGTTCTTTAGCTTTTATTTTTTTAAAAGTGCTTGATACAAATTAAACCATAATATTATAATATTTTTATTTAAAAACATTTTTTTCATCGCGACACAGAAATTTCAATATTTCGGAACTTAAAATTATTGTTCAATTTTCAAGTGATATTCAGTAACTTCAGAAAAAAAATTATTTTTGAAAGCGAAGTATTGAAGAGTTTAGATATTTTTGACATTTAAAAGAAACAAAAAAAAAACCACAGTAAAATGGAAATTAATTTTAAAAAAAACAAGAATTTGTATTTCATTAAATGATGATTTATATATTTATATCATCTACATGCAAATGTATATATATATATATGTGTGTGTGTGTGCGCGCGCGCGCACGCGCGTGTGTGTGTGTACATGCAAAAATAGGCCAAAAATAATGGAAGCCTTATTAATAAAAAACAAAAAATCAACACTTAATAATATTAACTTTGAACATGGACACAATATCTTGACCGTGTTTTGAAAATGAAAACATTTTTATAAAACATACATACAACAAACTATTTCTTATTTAAGAGTTAAAATATTTAATCCGTGAAAATGGCTAAATGTATAGCCGAAAGCGGCCGGATAAAAGAACATTCGGACAGTTTTATAAAATTTATCAAAAAAATTATTAGATCGCACGAGAAATTGTATAAAAAACTAAATAAAAGCACCTTGTCTGTCGTATTCAATAAAATGTGCGTGAAAGAAAGATTGCTGCCTAAATGCACAAATTTAATATATATATATATATATATATATATATATATATATATATATATATATATATATATATACAAATACACGGTTCGTATAGAGGGAATAAACTTCCAGTAACCAAAAACACTATTTTTAAAAAGTCGTTAATATAGAGTAGAACGAATAATATTTGTCTATATTTCTGAGATGAGGTATTATGTACACTATTTACATTATTCGGACTATTGTCCTCATCTTTGTCGCCATATTTATTACAACGTTTCGGCCGTTGTACGCTCCGGCCTTCTTCAGGTGGTTGGAATGTCGAACTGAACCCTTTATTTCGCTCGCTGGTGTAGATTGTTCTTGTTCCACGTGCCATGTCTAATGGATGTCAGTTATCTCCTGTTAATTCCTCTCTCTAAGTTCTCCACCGCCTTAACCAGGCATTGAACTCACACTCTTTGAGTCCTGTCACTGGATCTAACTAACTCCTTTATTCACTGTGTCATGTGTCCTTGAGTTAGATCCAGTGACAAAACCCAAAGACTGTGAGTAAACTTGTAGCTTCAGAAGACTTTTTAAGTAATTTTCTTGCTGGTGAAGAATTGGAAAAAACTGGAATATCCAAATTAAATTTCTTAGCGAGAGAGAGAGTTGAAGGAGTAAATGTTCCGTAATTTTTAATTAGTTTCCAGTGCTTGTAAATATTCGTATTATATTGATGCTTGCAATATTTGTGATGTTTGTAACTAAGTTTCCGTACGTACGCGTATGTGTGCGTGTGTGAATATGTTTTCATAACGTCCACCTTAAAGGGTCTAAACGCAACTTCTTAAACAGCTACATTTTAGTACATGAGAGAAATCAAAAAGAGAAGAGAGAGAGAATGAACTTGTGTTTGGTATTTATAATCAACGTAGTCACGTGATCGGCTCGAAAGAACATTTCTGATTTTTGGCGAAAAAATAGTTTTGAATAAAGCGTAGGCGTTGTACGGACGTAGGCGAAAACATGATTTTAATATTAACTGACCAATGAGAGGTGAGGAAAATATCAAGGCTCTGTGATCCACTTTTTGCACAGATTTTCACAAAAATTGACATTGATAGAAAGGTGGTAGCAGGATGCTAAACGTTTATACGCACATAAAATAAATTCAATTTGTTTTTAAAATATTATGGGTTGTTGAATTGTTGTGCGCTTTTCTATTAAATGATTGGTTGAATTAGTTTAGCGGCATATCAACATCGTTTTTAATGTCGAAATCTAAATATTTTGAACGCATTTGCATGCCTTCAACTACGGATAAAATGTATTATTGGTCATTTTTCTTCAAATGGTTATTTCTGTTCATTTTGCTATAAAACTTGGGTTAAAAAAATACATCACCTTCCTTGATGAATTTCACCTTAACATCAGGATACTGAAGATATGCTGCCTAAATACACACTCACACATACACACACACACACACACATATATATATATATATATATATATATATTATTATTATTATTATTATTTTTATTTTTATTTTTATTTCCTTTGATTTCTGGCGTTTACACATTTCTTTCCGTGTCCCGCCTATGGACCTAAGTTTAGAAATGGCGTCATGACACTTTCCAACAATAACAATATATAATATATATTGAATGAAATGTAATTATTCATTAAAATACAATTCAATCTTGAAAAAGGTTTATTAAACCGAAACGTCAGACGTCGACATTTCATTCATTTTAAACAACATAATTGCATTTAAGGATTTTTGTTTGTTTTTTCCAAATTTTTCTTCATTCTGTCGGATCTATATCCATTTACATTTGCTCATATATATATATATATATATATATATATATATAGATAGATAGATAGATAGATAGATAGATAGATAGATAGATAAAGCCCTTCGTAAAGTGTGGACTTTACTTGTGAGAACTATTATTATTACTTAAAGAATATCAAACACTCGAAATCCCAGGTAATAATTTTTATTTCATGAGAACTTTAAAAAAAAAAGCTAAAAAGAACAACTCTGAATCTTCAATGTGATTTGTTTGTAGGTTTTGAAAATTGAGAGCTGCTTTTTTAGAGCTCTCATGAAATGAAAATTATTACCTATGGGATTTTAAGTGTCTGATATTCTTTATTTAATAATAATTTTGCTCTGTCTTTTGACATAGAGCTCTCACTGGATCTATATCCTCCTGGAAATTCCATACGGGTTACCATATTGTATCATAGTCCAAGTAATACATTTGTGTCACTACTACCTCCATCTAAAAGAGAATGTTTAACATAGAAAACGATAAGGAAAATTAATTGATTTTAATAATGTATAAAAATATCTAATTTTTGCCTGAAGAAGGTCGCGAGACCGGAAACTCGTGTAGCAAAGTCATGGAAAATGAAATATAATTTTTTTTTTTTAAATCCACATTACAACAAAAAACGTTTGCGGTTTCTCTCTTTTTTTTTTAAATATACACTTTTCTCTCGTTGGAACCTCTTCCATATGTGTGTGTGTGTGTGTGTAAGAAATAATGTCCGATTATAAATAAAATCTTTTAATTTTTCAGAAATAGTTTACGTTTCGGATACGAAAATAAAGTTAGAAGATAGCGGTTCGAAAGGACTCAACGTGGGATGTACATCCCTTTAAAAGGGGTAATTGAACCTTGTTTTGGTGTAAAGTAGATTCGTGGTCGAGCAGTTCAAAGCACACTTACCTTAAAGGTGATTTACAAGCATAAGGGAGACGAACATTTTTGTACCTTGCCAAAAACCGGTAGAGATGTCAATTAGGAAAAAAAAAGGAATGTCCTATGAAACACATGTATCCAATGAATGTACCGTTTCTCTCTCTCTCTCTCTCTCTCTCTCTCTCTCTCTCTCTCTCTCTCTCATATATATATATATATATATATATATATATATATATATATATATATATATAGTTACAGTTCGTTTGCCCATATCATTTCAAGACCTCTTGCTAAGCCAACTCGGAAACAACGGTGACAACACATAATTCTGAAAATGTACGAGTTCCTTCAATTTTCGCCTTTCAACAAGTTCTCGAGATAACATTTTTATAGTCGTCAACGCGGCTCTTCTTCCAATTGCTTCTTATTTTTATTGTTGTCAGTCGAGCAAGGGTCAACGAGAGGGTTACATTGAACACAACAATGCCGCTACTATATGTGGGCATTTACTTGTATGTACAGGCGTCTGTGCGGCCTCTTTTCTGATAGTTTAGATGAAAAAGTTAGGGCCTAAGTGTGGATATATAGTGTATGAAGTATACTGTTCAATCGCCTCGAGTAAGATTTTGGAAGCGATTGTCATTTTTTTTTATTCGCCCCTACGAAATAACTACTTGAGCTTCATGATTTTTAAAAATACAAGACGCGTTTTTAAAATATTCCCTACAATAAGAATTCTACATTCTTTCTCATGGTTAAAAAACAAATTCAAAATTCTATAATCAATTATGCCAAGTGATTCTCTACATGGAGACTTAGGCAGTGGCGAAATGGGTCGAAAATCTCTACCGGGAAAACTTGTAAAATACCCCAGTCAAAAGAAAACAATTAATCCCCAAATGCTTCATCAAACATGGAATGAGGATATATATTATCTATCAAAAAAAAAATTATAACATCAAAGAAGCCTTATTTAAATCTTCCCAGCATCCAACACGCAATATTTTCTTTTCTTTTTTTTCTTTTTTTTTATAGTTTTTTTCTGTTATTTCTGAATTGATGGACCATCAAATTTGGGGCCTACCGAGAAATTTCCCGGTATCCTCGTAACCCGATCCGTCTCTGTCCTTAGGCCTAAAAGTAAGCCTGAGAAATATTTTAAATAGAACAGGAAATACCAAGAGCAGCATAGTCATTAGTTAGAATTTATATTCTCTTCTACATTTTGCTTTTGCAAATAAAATGAATTCCCTGTTACAAGGAATTTCCATTTGTGCTTATGTGAGCCCAATAGCGTGCAGAAAAGAGGATAGGATGCGACGGCCCTGGGCATCCAAATCAAAGAATGAAATAAAAATTTAGTTTATATTTAATTTGAATAAAGTGTTTATTTCATGTTTAATTTGTTTTTACATATTTAAAATGTTTTCCTTTCTCACATCTCTCAGTACTGGGCCCTATACCCCTTTACTTGAGTTTTAGGGGCACACAATCAAGGGGTTGGCACCGAACATCGCCAAACCTCTGTGAGCTTGATATTTTTTTACACCAAAAATGGCCCACAATGAACAAAATCTTAGGAAACACTGATTTATAAGAAGTAGTATATATATATATATATATATATATATATATATATATATCGTTAAGTTATGAAAAACTTGGTAATCCGTATGGGTAATCCCAAGGAGGGTGAAATCCTGAGAGCTCAATGTAAATCCAGAGCTAATATTTTAAAGAAAAACAGACCACTTTAAGGTTCCATGATAATATATTTCACCAGAACCCTTTTAAAGGACTCCGGTTCATCAGATAGCACTTCCCAAAATTTTTGGAAGATCCGGAGTCCTTTAAAAGGGCTCTGGTGAAATAAATTATTATAATGGAACCTTAAAGTGGTCTGATTTTTTTTATATATATATATATATATATATATATCAATGATCTTGTTCACAAACCATTCTGAAAAAATTGTTTCAATTACCCAAATTTCCAAGATGTAGGGCAGGTGCAAGGGTCTTGTGACCCCAAAATCTATGATACGACCCTCACTCTACTATAGCTCAATTTCATACGTTATTATTCATATAGTATACGTATTTTGTTTTAACCTAATTATGTACACAATAATGAACCATATGCAATATAGGTGAACAATTCAACTAGAATAAACTGAAAATAAATACGCTGTATCTAAATACAAATTAGAGACATGTTATAATAGATCATTTCATCTCTATGAATAAATGCGAAATTGAAGCGCAGTTCTCCCACAAATCCTGAGGTTAAAAGGCTTCAACTTTACTTTATAGTAATTTCAGATTTATTCTGAACAATACAGAATGGTGGTACAAGGCCGAAGGGGAAATAAGAAGGGGCTGGTCTTCATTAGTTATCCTAGTCCTAGTTAATCCGACTCACAACCCATTCATTCAATGCAATATACTCATGGACCACAAGAACTCATCCATCACCACTCAATCCTGCATATACCACAATACCGCATATTCATAAGGGACATACAAAACACCCCATGACATAAAAACTTGAAAGGCTATAAAGTTCGTTTCTTACAAAAATATATTAAAAAATTTCATTAAGACTATTAATAAAACACAAGGTTATTCAATGAAAGTTACTGGATTTTACCTTTTGCAGCCCAGCTTTTCTCATGGTTAATTTTATGTTGCCTGTTCAAAAGTTGGAAATGGAAGGAATTTACTTGCTCCAAATAAAAAAAAAAAATTAGTTCATCCTGCTGCATTACAGTAAGAATTATTTAAGAAAAAACTTCATTTTGATTTCAATTTTTCCATCATTATCTTTTTCATTAATGCAAATACACGTATTTTATTTCTGTTAAATGTTATTCAGTTTCACCATGTTTCATTTGTCTAAAAATGGCTAAAATTCTAATTCGTATCTATCTGAATAAATACAAACGTTTTCTTTCATGTTTACAACCAATTTATGAATTAAATTTTCGTTTAAAAATTTCAAGTAGTGAATATATCTTACTTTGCGAAACGATAGGGAGATGGAGAAGCCTGCTAGTTTTAAGTAAATCAACAATGTTTTGCGGCAACTTTTAACATCATTTCTTGTTAAAAAGTTGAATAACTTTAACACATTCAACATTATGCATAAAAATAGTGAATACTATATAATATTTTTCGAGACATAGTGTAGAGGATCGTGTGGATTTGCGTGTTGTTAAGAAACGCGCGTGTAGGTCCAACTACAAGAACATGGCGGACTCAAGTTGAGTCCAACCGAAGATGTAAAGAAAACAAACAAGACCAATATATATATATATATATATATATATATATATATATATATATATATATGTCAACAAATATATGTATTAAACAACAAATTTACAAGTGACAATGACATCAACATTTGTGTTTCATTCATATATATATATATATATATATATATGTCAACAAATATATGTATTAAACAACATATTTACAAGTGACAATGACATCAACATTTGTGTTTCATTCATGTCAACAAATATATGTATTAAACAACAAATTTACAAGTGACAATGACATCAACATTTGTGTTTCATTCATATATATATATATATATATATATATATATATATATATATATATATAGCGTTCAGGGAGTGGCAATAAATCAGTGCCCCATGTATTTATACTAAGAATATACATTTGTTTCTCACAGGTGAAGAAATGTATACTCTTAGTATATTTAGGGTAGGTCGATTTTGGAGCTGTAAAAAAAATTACTCGAGGATAGTTGCAAAATAACGTCAAGAATTACCACAAAAATATTTTTATTCAAAACTTCGTATTTATCTGAAGAATCGAACTTAAAATAAATTGCGATTTTTATCTTTATATCGGTGTCACCGGAAACATGTGTAGGTTAAATTAAAACCGAGTCTTAACGAAAAGAAAAGAAGAAAATACGCTTAATAATGAATATTTTTAAGTTTAGTATCTTTTCTCTTAATAAATTAAATGAAATTACCAAAAATAAAAAATAAAACACACTAAAATATTTAGTTTAAAATACAAATAAATACTTACAAATAACTATGTAGCCTTATCAAAATTCCATGGTATGCTATTGAGTTGATCAAGGGTGATGTATCTTCAAATCTTTGAGCCAGCATAGCCAATGCCTTGCTCTATGAACTGAGACCTATGGGCCTTCTTATCCCCAATATTAATATAAAAGATATCTACATAGATAAATGTAAAATTGATAGAGCAAAGGCTAAAGTGAAAACAAATGCGCAGGAAAGACATAATGAAAAGGTGGAAAATCTTCTTTGTATTGGAGTTGATTGGAGAACTGACAAAGACACACTAATGTATAAGGAAATAGTGTAGGAAAATGGAAAGAAAACTCTGGAAAAAAAAACAAGGAACTAGAACGACACTTGACTGTCACAAAGGAGATGACATATGAAAGGGAATATCTGACACGTAGAGTTCTTCCTAATATTGGTGCAACTGGTGCTGTTCTTGATGAGCATGTGGCTGATGTTTTGCATGAATTCAACAGTGTGAGCACTATCAAAGCTATCCTTGTTGGCAACACTTATGCCAATACAGGCTGTGAAGGTGGATTTGTTGAACTTCGAGAAAGAAAACTTAACAGAAATCTTCACACTATTTGTTGCTCATTGCAACAAAATAAACTTCCGTTTAGAGCTCTTTTGAAACATGTAGATGGTACCACAAAAAAACCCTGCCACATTCAATGGTCCACTGGGTAAATTATGTGCAAATGATTGCCATAATTTACCCCAAATATAATTTTCAGCTGTTGGCAGTCCCTTATTTGGGACTGTTGTGAGACCGGAAACTACCTACACAATAGACTCTTCCAGGCCTATATTAAGTAGGCGACATAGCACTCTAGAGAGTGACACAGAGATACAGTGAGAGCCGCGTACGACTAGCAGTATTTGACACTAACATATAGTAAGCTCCGCTTACACTATCTCTGTAACCTGTTGTTAATATATCTTTCTTACATCTAATCCGTGTTCCGTGTTTTCCTTCTGTGGTCCCAACTTTGGCCCCACATCAGTGACTAAAGACTCCTTTATGAATATACAGTGGGTATTTCTAGAGGTAAGGTGAACTCTAGATTTTCATCACGGAAAATTGGTCCATTAAACCAGGCAAAGTGGTTAACTTTAGGCATCAGTCTGATGTGCTTATGGACTCATGGTGCATACCCACGAAATATTTCAACCAAACTCCACAGTTTAATAAATTTTATTGCGAATGTGTATGCCATCTGCTGGTTCGAAAGTAAAAAAAATAACAAGTTCCACAATCAGCAAATGTATATTTTCAGTATGATCCAAATGATTAGGAAGCAACCATATGAAATCCAAATGATCATATTGAAAAATATACAATACAAATCTTTCACCGTACCGCCTGAAAATATCTTATATTCAATGGTCAAATCTGATGAATTGGAAGTGAGGGAAGAAGCTATAAAAAGAATTTTGGCCATTAGGTAAGTAAATATTTATTCATATAAAATTGACTAAATTAGTTATACCGATTTATGGAATCATTTTAAGGATTTTATCTAATTTCTCTTTAAATATTAAAGCAGTACAGAGTTCTTTTTTTTTTTAAATAACTCAAATTAATTTTTATATTTTTTCAAGAGTGGGGAGCCACCAAGAAAAGATTAAAAAGAGTTACAACTCTCAATTTTAAAGCTATGAACTGGACACAGATTATAGATCTGTTATTAAGTGGAGTCTGGGAACTAACTCTCACAGAATTTTCTGAAAATGAAATTCGGGAATCATTATTAAATGGTACAAAGCTTGACTTACTAGATTTGCCCTCACATTCTCAAGGCGTGGAACGGGTAGTCAAGTTAACAACAGAAGCTTCCCAATCTGTGTATGGCTTTGAAGCAAGGTACCAGTACATAAAAAGTTTTGTGTCAGAAATTGAGACCATCATTTTCGTCTAAGGGCTCTTATATGAAGCTATTTAACTCTATATATTAAGCCCTATTAAACTATTATTGTTTTTCCATATTTGTTTGTTTGTTGTATTTTTATTCATAATAGAAAAAATCAATTTTTTAATGTATTCATCTATTACTGTTTAATTCATGAGGTAAAAAACAGCATTTCGAAGTTTTCACTGATAACTTCAATTTGAAGTTTAGCTATAATTTCTTCATTTTATTTCATTTTGATAAAAAAAAATAACAACATTCCCTGATTTAAATACTGAAATTGTTTGGTTTTCTCATCAATATCTAGGCCAGATCTTGCAAAATCGAGGATTTTTCAGTGCATTTTTGTCTACGTTCTTTGATGCCAAATGCTCAAAAAACCGTTGAAGTCAGATCTAATTTTTTTGTAACAGTACTTAATAGGTCTATAGACAACTTTCGGTACATTATTCTTTTTGATATTTTAAAAAAGTGAAAACCTACCCTAATTATATATATATATATATATATATATATATATCTTTCATTAAATATGGCAGACAAGATTTAATTAATTTTAAATTTAGTTTTCCATTACCCTTACGTTTTCCGTTTTTGTAAACGTAAGGATATTGTAAAAGTTAAATAAATTAAAAATAAAAAATTAATTAAATGCTTCTTGTCTGTCATATTTTATAAAAGATGTTTAAAAGAAAGCTTGCTGACCAAATATACATCATTATATATATATATATATATATATATATATATATTCGTGTGTGTGTTTAATTTATTTTCCCTAACCGTTATTTTGATGGATTCTCATATTCGAGTAGAATCTTTTTTTTTACTTAAACAGTATTTTTTATCTAACTACATCTACCGACCTGAATATTCGAAAAATCTTGTCAGCCTTAATAATATATATATATATATATATATATATATAGAGAGAGAGAGAGAGAGAGAGAGAGAGAGACTAATAGAAGAAAAGACAATATAAACGGGTGTGCGTGTAATGGGCCATGCTTAAAGGGAGATAAATCTACAAAAGACAAAACGTTGTCGTCTCCCTTGCACCGACGACGCTTTGTGACAATGTATTTGATATAATATTGGCAAAACTGTTCAAAGATATTTTACATATCAGCAAGTGGTAAGACGGACTAAATAAAAGAACTGAATACGACAATAACTGGAAAGATGTATTTCAAGATTAACTTTTGAAAAACTAATACTAATATTAAGTTTCTAACAAAATATTTTTATTTTAATTTTATCATTTTGGATAGCCTGTGTAAACTAGTATATATATATATATATATATATATATATATATATATATATATATATATATATATATATATATGAAGAAAAAATATATACGGAAAAAAACAAACAAAAATCCTTGTATACAATTTATACTGTTTTAATGTTAATATGTCAACGTCGGACGTTTCGGTCTAATAAACCATCTTCAGGACATATTCATAAATTATAACATTATCATTATTGATAATGTTATAATTTATGAATATGTCCTGAAGATGTCCTCTCTCTCTCTATATATATATATATATTAAGAAATGGACAAGGTCCGACAATTTATTTATTAAAGACATTTTTTATGTTTAACGTTGTTATTTATAGATACAAGTATTTAAGCAAATGCTCTGTTTATGATAAACAGTATTAAATAACATTTACCGGCCTGAACCTATACGGAACCGTCATTTACGCTGACGTGCCTTACCAGCGTAAATGACGGTTCCGTATAGGATGCAGGTTCGAATCCTGTCAAAGAACGAATATTTTCTATGAAAATTTCTCGGATTCAGGACGGTAAATGTTATTTAATACTGTTTATCATAAACAGAGCATTTGCTTAAATTCTTGTATCTATAAATAACAACGTTAAACATAAAAAATGTCTTTAATATATATATATATATATATACAAAAATGAGAAGCGGTGTAATGGTTAGCAAGCTTGTCTCGCTAGCACAATTATGACTGAGTTGCGAGTTCGGTCCTCACTAGGTGCCCCATACTTTCGGCCTACGCTTGGAAAATCATTATATACAAATGAGAGAAAGATGGAGTAAAACTCCATTGTTCGTAATATTTATATAATATTGAAACATGAAAGCTTTTGCATAGCGATTTCGAAATGTTTTATTATAATCCCTTATAATAAAATAATATAACATAAATATATATATATATGTGTGTGTGTGTGTGTGTGTGTATTTATTTCGATTTCGATATGAATATACTGAGATAGATCTAAACAAAATGACATAGATAGACAGACAGACAGATGGATAGATAGATATGCACAGACGCCAATAATTTAATTAATTTAACCAAAAAAATCATGGATGTCTACTTAAGCACATGTGCCTACTAAACCTATCTTTTATAATAAGAAGAAATATTTGACTATACATGATTGCATTCATGGAACACCAAACAAACAAAAAAAAAACATGTTACCTTCATTACTTAATAAGAGTTGTATCACTAAAGCAAGGCGCTAAAAACATTTCGTGTCTTCACCCCAAGCAAGGCATGGATGCCACTCGTACGCAGGGATGTGACAGAGAGTGAAAGTGAAAGAGAAAACTGAGAATAGGGAGGATTGAGGAAAGGACAAAAGATGAACGGGGTTTAAGAAGACAGAAAATGGCGATTGATGTTGCATTTAAATTTTTGAAGATTGTGGTTATCAGGGAAGCAAGTAAACGGAAAGGAGTTCCACAGGCGGGAAGTGCGAGAAAAGAAACTGTTAGAGTGGGAGTGACTGTTTACTAACAAAATGATAAAAATTATTTACCTTTTATAGAGATTTATTATTTACCATTTTATCAAGAAAGATTTTGTTTTTTAATCATTTCACCCCAAGCAAGGCATGAATCCAACTAGTACACTTTGGGCTAAAGGGAATGAAAGTGAAAAAGACTGAGAATAGGGAGGACTGTGGAAATTACAAAAGATGAACGAGTTTCAAGAAGACAGAAGATGGCGATTGATGTTGCATTTACATTTTTGAGGATTGTAGTGCTGCGAATATAAACAAAATTAGCAATGGAAATATTTACTTGCTAAAAAAATTTCATTTTACAAACGTCTCTTGAGATTGAAAATTTTCTTCTTTCATGTGCTATGATGCTTCTCAACAACTTCCTATCATTTCTGGCTCTTAATAATATTCGTCTTTTGACTCCCCCCCCCGTCGGCTCCATTTTCTATCAGCTATTGATCCTAGAAATTTCAACTGTCTCTTTCTGATTTAAGTATAGATGTCCTTTTTTTATTATCTTAAAACTTACTCGTTGGTCACATGTTCAGTCTATGGTAGTCTCATCATCCTTCTGTAGAATTACATCTCTGTTCTCTCATGTTGCGTCTGCATCTGTGAGGAGATTGTCCAGCGTCAACTGCTATACACTTCAGAAATAAGGAACAAACTTTCTGTTTCTGTCTTGCAGTTCTCAAACATGTGAAGTTTATTGCTTGTGGCTTTTATATAAAGCAAGTTTAAATAGATAGATGACCAACTTTCTTTTTTAATCAATTCATCCCAAACAATGCGATAATGCCACTAAGACGCAAGAAGTTACTGGGAGTGAAATGGGATGAGAAGGCTTTAGAAAGAACCGGAAAACAAATCCGGAAGAGGAAACAAGGGATAAACTTCAACGCCTTCTCAAAAGACCGAGGAGGAGTGTGAACCGAGCGACAGGTGGACCTATCTACTCCTATTGAAGGAAAAAAATTAAAAGTAAGTAGTAAATAAAATTTCAGACTTTAAGCGGAGGTATAGGGTTAAAGTAGACTTTAGAAGGACTTGGAAACCCAATCCTAAACAGTAAACAAGGGATAAACCTCTAATCCTGTTCAAAAGACCCAAGAGGAGTGTGAACCGATCGATAGGTGAACCTATCTACTCCTATAAAAATTACTGAACGTAATGGTGTGTCTGTTTCGCATGACCAGCATACTTTCTTGTCTTTTTCTCGAGTATTGATTGCTACAAGTATGCTGTTCGGAATCACCTTTCTCCTCTTTAGTGAATGGAGAAAATAGTTTTTGCATTACGTCCGATTGATTTTTGAGTCCCCTTCCCTCAAGAGCACTGGTTTACATCCCACGTGTCCAAGCGTTTCTTGCAACATCATTGGACGCACAATATATCCACTCTGGTTTTAGGCCGCAGGTGTTACCGATAACATTTCTACAGCAATGGTCATAATTCTGTAAGGTCCATTATCACTGTGACATATTCATGTCTGTGCTAAATACTCGCACTTTGGGAGATCCCGTGTTCAAACGGCTAAAATAATTTATTCTTTTTCTACTTCATACCAAAGAATGGGAACACTTGTGGATTTGGCTTTATTGAAAGAGAAAAGAGCCGAGAACAAAGAGGTTTGAGATTTTAAGTCTGTCTAGCAAGTGAAGTTCGTGATCACCAATTACTTAAAAAGAGATTTTTTTTTTCTTCTTCTGAGTCCTCATCTCAAGCGATATATTTTCCAACAATTCTACCGCGGGACCGCTGAAAATAAAAACCCCAAAGTTAAGATATCTTAAGATCAGTCTTGAATCGAGGTTTGGATAAGCTTATAAATGCAAAATATACAGAAGTATATTTTACATTTACTACATTGTCGTGGCTTTTGTGAGGTGTCATGGTTGGGTGATTGGCTGATTTTGTTTAGCAGTATATCAACTTCTGTTGGTTATTTAATGCCGAAATAGCACAATTTTCTGAATTCAACTACAGATAAATATGTATTGTTGGTAATTTTACTATAAATATGTAATGTTGGCTGGCTGATTTTGTTTAGCGACATATCAACACCTCTATGAGTTATTTAATGCTGAAATCTACATATGTTCAACACAATTTTATGGCATCAACTACAGATAAATATTTATTGTTAATAATTTTACTATAAATATGTAACGTAATTTAGTTGATTTTGTTTAGGGGCATATCAACATTTCTATGGGTTATTTAATGCTGAAATCTAGACATGTTGAACACAATTTTATGGTTTCAACTACTGATAAATATTGTTGGTAATTTTACTATAAATATGTATAGTTGGTTGGTTGATTTTGCTTAGCGGCATATCAACACATCTATGGGTCATTTAATGCTGAAATCTACATATGTTGTATATAATTTTATACATTCAGGGTAAAACCGCTGTTTTCTTTTAGATATATAGTTTGTAGATCATAAAAATCTATTATTGGTAATTTTACTATAAAAATGTATTTTTATATTTTTTTAGTGTTGTATTGATTATCATTTTGCTATAAAAAGGTATTGTTAGTCATTTTATTATAAAAATGTACTATGGATTTCTGTCACTTTTTGCCCTTAGTTGTGTCCCTAACAGGTGCTACCACACCGGGTCAAGATGGACCTGGGAACAACAGAAATTAATAGGTGGTTCCATGCCTCTCAAAACTTCCAATCTTCCGATCAAAGGCCTTGCTTCTGGATGTAGTTTATCGTCATACCCAGGACGAGACGTGGCATGTACTTCTCCAATCACGCCATGTTTAAGAACATAAAATATATGGTCATTGATCATTCTAACATGACTTTGTTTGATCAACCAACCTTATTGAATTCATTGCTAGGTCAGCAGCTAAGAAAGCTGCTTCACTGTGTCGTCATAGACAAATTTTCTCCCCTGAATATATCTTGCATATTGACAAGTCTACCATATGGTCTGGTGCTCCCGTTATATATCTAGAGATTCTTGATCAAAAGTTGAATCAGCTAAATTATTGGTCCTGATCTGGCGTCTCGGCTTCAGTCATTTTCACCACTATAAAGTTGCCTCCTTGTGCCTATTCTATACTTTCAGAGCAATTGCCCGGATTAGGTCTTCACCATGGTACTTAGACGTTTTGAATTTAAGCGCAGTACGAGACTCGCGACGAGGTTTCACCAATTTACAGTTGAACTGGTTAGATGGAGGTACCGCCACTTTTTCGCTGAAAAAACAGAATAGCATGATGAAAAAAGACCCCAAAATTAATAAAAACAAAGTTTTACCGTTAAAATGTTTATGCTATTATTAAGAGGAAAGACGACCTCTTTTTTTTATTATTTCATTAAATTTTTTAATCCTTTCTGGAACATTCGCAAATTTGGTTAAAAATCTTGTTTTTGTTTTTACGTCAGCGATCGACGTAATATTTACGATTAACGTTCTGGCGCCTTTTTTCAGGTGAAAAACATTGATTTGGAAAATCTTGCAATAATTGTCGGATTTTAATGAAACTTTCAGGACTTATTCACAAATGAATTAAATTATTTTCTAAATATTTTTTAGAAAATCTTCGTAATTTTTTAACGTGTTCCCCCCACCCTCGCTTAATTTCATGAAATTTCGAGAAATTAAATTTTCATCAGAAAAATGTTTTGTTGGTTCAAAGCAAAACTCCTTGGAGAATGCAAATCATGATTTTTTTTTCAAAATACTCCTCATTTCCCGAAAATCTGCTCTGAATCGTAAAATAAAAAATACAATAAAACTATGACATTATTTAATTAGAAAATCTTTTAATTACTTTTATAAATAAGATTTACTAAGAACACAACTGTCTTAAGAAAAAAAATTTTCGATGAATAATTAATTTTACAAGAATTGTTTTCATTTTTTTTAATTTTCATTATAATAATTTATATATAACTCTAAACATTCTGTATTACTTTCATCCAGTTAGGAGATATTGGTATTAAGTGAAAACGATAGTGACTAGTCAAAAATTGAAAAGTTTCATACAAATTATTTTGCCCCAAGATTTGAAAAATATTTTTTATGTAACGTGCCCATTTTTGAAAGTATGGTCGACCATACACGACATTATCAGAAAATAAGGGCGATGACTATAGTAAATTTAAAGTCAACATTCCTAAAATTAGATTACGCAGAATATATTCCAACATTTTTAAGATTACTGAGTATTTAAAAATTATATAAAAAGGACTCTCACATCATTTTCTTAAATTATGTTTTACTGATAAAGTCTCCCTAGAACAACAATCATTATGTTAAGGATTGTCAAAACCTAGTCAATTACGTAAAAAACAGTGATGTCGGTTAAAAAAATAGCTACTGTTTTGTTAAAATAAATAATATTTTTTCAACTCAGATTAATTGTACGTTAAATCAGTTAAAATTCCTCGAATAAAGTTTCAGAAAAGTGTATTTTATTTTTGGAAGTTTTTAATAAAGCGAATTACATTGTGATGAAAGACGACTAAAAAGAGGGTATTAATCAGCTATTTTACACCCCCACCAAATCGATTCCAATCAGTATAATTTCTGTTTGAAATACACCAGAGTATTTTTCTTACTGGAAATAGTAAATCTTTTAGCTTTCAATTAAAGCTAAAATGAAAGCTTCAATTAAGCTTTTTCATTTAAAAAATCATTTTAAACCACAGGTAAGAAAAGTAGTGTAGATACCTAGCTAGATGTAACCGTAAGTTTGTTGGGGATTAGTGAATGTATTTGGTTAAATCAGAAGGAATTTTTAGGTGGCGTGTTCGTTAACATTCATCCACAACAAATAATAAACGAATATTTAGAACAGGTCATGCAAAGCAGAGTTAAAAACAAAGACAAGTAAAATACACAACAATACGGTAATTTATATACAATTTAAATATATACAAATGAGTTACGAATTGGTGATTTGTTGTATATTGATGTAATAAGACATGTAGTTTGTTGTTGAGTATGTTTGAATGCTTAAATTAGTGTTTTGATGATTTGTTGTAAGAATTAATCAGTTTGCTGTTCAACGTACAGAAGTGTTCGATTTTACAGTTCAAATGTTAGTGTGTGTGTATACGAGTGTTATGTAAAATATTCTTAAGTTGTACGAAGTTGCGTACCTTGAACTGTTAATTGTTAAATGTTTTGTTTGTTACTGTTACTAATATGTAGTGAATATATATTTCACTTTCTCAAGTAAAGTAAATGAATTCTTGAGAAGTTTGTTTAAAAGAGAGATTGAGTATGCCAAAAGTTTATCGAGTCAGAGATTAATTCGCGCGGGAAAGTCAAAGTTTAAACTGGCGTGGAATTGGTTGGCATCTTTCTGAGTGTGGAATTCTGACTAGTAAGTTGATTCGAATTTCTTTCTTTTATAGGTTCTGGAAAGGAAAAATAGGCTCAAACACATCTGAGCGCCAAAGGCATTTTTCACGTGCATACTTAGTTTTTAAAGGCTGTTAGCCAATGAGAAATTGAGTTTGTCAGAACTAGTGTTTTGATTGGATAACAGGTGGGTGGGTGTAAGAATGGATTGTTCTGCAAAGGGGTGAAAAGGTAACGTGGATTATTCCACAAGTTCTGTGCTAACAGTTTCTTTTCTCGCTTGTGAAACTCTCTTCGGGCTCCATGCTTTTCAGCCAACTTTAATCCTCAAAAATTTAAATGTAATGTAAATTGCTTTCTACTTTCCTTCCTGAAATATGTTTAGACCTATTTGTTCCTGTTGGGAGTTTCACTTTTCGTCACTGGGTATTCCATAAAACTTAATCAAATAGATATTTAAATATCCAGAAAATTTTACACCGTTTGTTAGTTTTTTTAATAGTGACTTTAATGAATTTAAATAAATGATTGCCAGCCATTGTTATTCATTTTGATTAGTATTTACTTTCATCTTCATTTTAATCAGTATTTTTATTAAATGAAGCATTGTCAAACATTATTATTCATTTTGACGAATATTTACTTTCATCTCTATTTTTTCTTGCTTTTTATCATTATTCTTGTTAGATAAAGAATTTTCAACCTTTTTTATTCATGCTGGCTACTATTTACTTTCGGCTTCATTTTTACATGATTTATATCATGTACAAAATTTTTATTAGATGTAACATTGTCAAACATTATTGATCGTTTTCACTATTATTTACTTTCATCTTCATTTTTATTTGCTTGTAAATCAATATTTCTATTAGATGATGCATTGTCAACCATGATTATTCATTTTGACTACCATCCTGGGTATGACGATAAACTACATCCGCATCCTGGGTAAGACGATAAACTACGTCCGATAGCAAGGCCTCTGATCAGGAGGTTTTGAGAAGCGTGGAACCACCTTTTAATTGCTGGTGTTCCCAGGTCCACTCTAATCCGTGGTGGTAGCACCTGTTATTATTACTGTATACTCACTTGGTAATTTTGTTTGTTTTAAAAAAAGCTATATTTATAATTTTAGTAAGACTCAAACATATTAATTCGATTTATGCATTTTCTTTTGTCTGGAGAAGTGACAAAAATATTAATTAAACACTATAGTGAGTCAGCCAATTTGTATTGGTTATAAATAGAAATAAAAACTGACCCTCTACAATTTTTACAATATCAAATGTAACAAAGACAACAAGAGAAATAATCAAGTATAAGAAATTGTGAATTTGTTCAACAATAAATATTTTTCTATAAACACAACAAATACATAATATATAGTGCAAAAGTTGATAAACACAATAGAGTTCTTTGGTGTGTTTTACTGAAAGAATTTGAGTTACTGTACTGTACGTGTGAAAATGAGAAGGTGTAGTTAGCTAATTTTGTTTTTATAGGAAAATTAAACAGTTGTTCTTCTTTTTTTATTAAATAGAAAAAAGTATTGTTCTTGACTCACAGATTGTTATAGAGTTATCGCTCATTAACCAGAGATTCTTCTTGTGGAATAGAATATTTTGTGGGAGTGAGCGTTAAGCCTGGAAATGGTTGACAAGGTTTGTTGTTGTATTGAAGATAAAGTTCGTCTCCTTTGCTGTGTTGATTTCCAATGAAGTCAAGTGAATTGGTTTCAATATTTTAAGTGCTCACTGACCAAGTCGCGTCGAAGTTTCGCTTTTATTAGTTCTCTTGGTCACGTGGTGAGGCTTGGGAACATGTTTATATTTTATGGCGTCAACTAGATGTCAAAATTTGGGTCGGTACCTTCGGATGTAGTTGACGACACTTAATTAATATTTTACAACCAATCAAAATACATCAGTTGTTATATTTGGTTGGGAGCCTCTATGTGTTTAACTTGCACAAAATTTAAGATTTTAAAAAAATGTAGGAATCTGATTCTACAACACTGTATGCAATTATTTATTTACAAGATTATAAAATAGATGAACCAACTACGATGCAATATTTATTATTTTTTACCATAAAGAATAACTCTAAAAATATTTGTATTTATAAAGCTATAAAAAATGTAAGCAGAAAGTTTAAATGAAAACATAATGATGGTTGTCTGTAATTAAATTTTTGAAAAAAAAAGCATTTTCCGAGCGTTTCTTTCATTTTCTCTCGCGACACAAATTCATTAGAATAGTTTAAGAGCGTATCACCTGTGAACCAAACATTCTTTTGTGTTGCATTAAAATTCATAAAATATCTGAAAATAATATCTAGAAAGTCAATGTTTTGAAACCTTTTTCAACCAGTACTCTATTTAGGCAAAAACCTTTTGTCAAAAGCACAAGTACTATTTCTTTTTGCTAATGTTCACCACCCAATACAAGACCGAAAGGCCACGGTAGAGGATTAATCCGTGGAGTTGTGTTAAAAATGAGCAAGTGAACTTCTTGGGCGTATGCAGGAGAGATAACAGCTAATTCTGGACATGAAGAGTCTGTAGCGATAGGGGTACCATTATTGTTTATTCCCGACGGGATCACTAAATATGTAGCGGTTATTATCACCGTTGTAGTGATTGAGTTACCAATATATGTGATGGCTAAGAAAGATGAGATTAAGGACAATGCGTGAAAGCAATGCAATTTATACTTGACGTAAATAGCACATAGAATAAAATAAACTGAACTGAATGATTCCAAAACATAACAATTAAATTTATTAATGTTTGATGTACATTCATGCGAACTGAAAAGGTAGGACAGAGTCGTGTCCCTTTGATTAGGTTTAGTTGTACCAGAGTTCATATTAAGAAAGTTTGAAATTGTGAGTTTGCAAAGTTGGTAAAAGTTCAGGAGTGATTTCAGAGTTCGTGAATGTTGGTAATTGTCTTTAACGTCTGGTCAGCAATGGGAGTTCCTGAAGGTTACATTTTGGCACTTGGTAGCAAGGAATGAGACGTGCAAGAGAGATGAATGGAAAGAAAAACTCGAGGAAGTTTACACGTGTTAGGTTTATATAATGGTCGTGTACCACGTGGGAGGCTCAAACGGAGAACGCGGGAAAAACAGATTGGTCGCGTATAGGCGGTTTGATTGGTCGGAACTGACCAATCAGCTAGCAAGATTGGAGGCGATTGACCAATAAATACTTGTTATATTTATGTGAAAGTAGGATGTTACTTGCCAGATAGGAAGAGTGCATTTCCTAAAAAGAGGTAAGGTTGGTTTGTTGTGGAAGATTCCACAAGGCCAAGATTTAATTGGTGAATAAAATTTCAGAGTTCAGACGAAGACTTTACAAATATAGAGTTGAAGTACAATTTAAGAAGGAACCGAAAACCCAATCTTAAACAGGAAACAAGGGACATAAATCTTTACGCGGAGGAATATAAACTGGACGATAGGCAAATCTATCTACTCCTATTATGAGAATAAAATTTCAGATTTCAGGCAGAGACGTCATAAGTTTAAGTAACAGAAAACCCAATCCCAAACAGGGAATAAACCTCTACGCCTCTTCAAAGAACCGGGGAGGATTATGAACTGGACGCTAGGTTAACCTTCTATTGGGGGAAGACGAAGATTTAAGAAGTATAGAGTCGGTAGACTTTAGAAGGAACCGAAAATCCACTCCTAAACAGGAAACAAAGAATAAACCACTACTCCTGTTCAAAAGACTGAGGAGAAGTGTGAACCGGACGATAGGCAAACCTATCTACTCCTATACTTTATTCTTCTTCTATATACCATGTCCTTTCAGGGCGTGGACGATAATGGCTCTAATCACTGTTCTGTCAACCATTTACATATCTAAGCTTGTGGCCACCAATAATGAATCCTGATATGACTCCTAATTCTCTCAGAATTGTTTCACTGTATAGATTTAAAAAGTCTGGTGAGAAGACACATCCTTGTCTTAAGCTCCTTTCTATTTTTGTGTAATCCAATCAGTTAAGTGCCATACGTGATACATGCTTGGGTGATTATGTGTCTTTCGATACATAACTGACTAGGCAGGAGATTTTTCCCGCAGTAGGCTACTATTTCTTTCTACGGTAAAAATTTTTGTCCTGCTATTCAACCCATAGATGGGGGAGACGAGATGGATTCATACCTTTCCCAAGGGTATTTTGCGTAATTGAATGTAGTGAACTCAACTGGGATTCGAACACGGCTCTCCGATTTCTCATTCATCACTGGCACATCCAATATATTTTCTATCCGCGTTCAGTACAAGTTCTGTATTATTCTAATATCCCCCCGCCCAAACAGGCTTACGGCCATATCACATTGAAACACCAGTTCGCCTACAATCACCGAAGTTAAGCTACGTTGAGCCTGGTCAGCCTGGGTGACTGCTTGGGAAGCTATAAGCTTTGATATATGGGTGGTGTAATGGATAATGGCTCGAATTGTTAATCAGAAACCTGGATTACAATTCCAGTCGTGCTTGTTAGACTCACTATATATATATATATATATATATATATATATATATATATATATATATATATATATTAGTGGAAAATATACATACATATGCAAAATATATAAATACCCATACATGTATATTTTTAGAATAAAAATTCCAAGAGGAAGAATCCAGGTAGAAACTCAATGTCTAGGACAGAGTAAGGATATATATATATATATATATATATATATATATATATATATATATATATATATATATATATATATACACACTCACAATATATATACACACATATATACACACACAAATATATAAATACATACAAACATATATATATATATACGTATATATATACATGCACACATGCATATATAGACATATATAGACACATACATATATATACATATACACACATATACATATACATACATGCATATATATATATACACACACATACATACATATACACACACACATATATATATATACATACACACATATGACATATATGTATATGTGTGTTTGTGTGTGTGTATAATATTATAATATACATAATATCCACCGTCTCATTCAGTTCTTGCAATCTTAAAGATTGCAAGAACTGAATGAGGCTGAGTCATGCTAGCGACGGTGGATATTATGTATATTCAATATATATATATATATATATATATATATATATATATATATATATATATATATATATATATATATATATATATATATATATGTGTGTGTGTGTGTATATATGTATGTGTATATATATATATGTATATAGAGAGATAGATGTATATATATGTATGTATATGTGTATATATTTATATATATGTGTATATATATATATATATATGTATGTGTATATATATATATATATATGCATGTATGTTTTATATGCGTATATGCATGTATGTACTTGTATTTGTGTATATATGCCTGTGTGTACATGTATATATATACATATGTATATGTTTGTATGTATGTGCATATATGTGTGTATATGCATATATATATATATATATATATATATACATGCACATTTATATATACATGCACATATATATATGCATATATATATGTACATATATATACATATATATATGCACACACATATATATGCACATATATATATATATATAAATATCCACATATATATATGCACATTATATATATATATATATATATATATATTTGTATAATTAGGCAGCAATCCTTCCTTTATGCATGTTTCGTTAAAAACGACAGACAAGGTACTACAGTTGAGCTTTTTATTTAATTTTTCTTGTGTTCTGACAAGAGCTTTTCTGGACAAAGAGTGTGTAAGAACTGTCCGAATGTTCTGTTTTTCCGAGCGCTTTCGGCTATACTTTTAGCCATTATCAAGGATGGTTCAATGATGGATATTCATTATCAAGTAGAGTGTGTGTTCTATGTATGTTCAGTGTGTGGTAGTGATGTTTTAGTTTCCGAATACGGTTAGCACATTGTGGCTTTGTTCATAATTGATATTGTTAAGAGTTGGCTTTTTTTTTTTTTATTATTAGAGCTTCCATTATTTTTAGTCTTTTTTTTGCAAGTGGATGCAGTTAATATATTAGTGTTTTCTACTAGTATGTTCCTAATAGTGTCGGGTAAATCTGAGTGTGTGTTTAAATGTGTTCTGATGGAACTGTGATCAGATAGGTGTAATGTAAGACGTCTGGATAAACATGTGGTTGTGTAGCCGATGTAATTATTTATGAGTCCGGTTTGGTGAGGAACGCAGTTCCTTAAAGGGCATTTGAACTCATAGATAATGTTCGCTCTTTTGTAATTTTGACTTCGTTGGTGTGTTGTTATTTTTGAGGATAAGGTTGGCCGTCTTAAATTTTTATAATAGATAATAAGTTTGATTTTTTATCCGGGTCAATAGGGTAGTATATTTTTTATAATATGTCTTAGAGCAGATTCATCTTGCTTGTAATTAATATGCATTTGGTTTTTGTAATAAATGTGTATGTGATTTTTAGTTGTGTGTTCGCTATCATTATTACTTGCTTTTTGGGGAGGAATATTCTAATTTGTTGGTCTATAAGGTAGTTAGGGAAACCGTTGTTAATTAGTGTTTGTTTAACGTTGTTAAGTTCTTTGAGAAAGAGTAGTCGAGAGGATGAGTTCTGGTGGGCTCTATTTAGAAAGTTTTTTATTACAGCTATTTTGTACCTAAGTGGACATTCGCTTTTGAAATTAAGGTGGCACGAGGTTTTTGCTGGTGGGTTTTTTGTATAATGATGTAATGAAAGTGTTATTGTTATGTTCAACGAGGATATCTAAGAATGGTAGTTTGTTTTTTTTGGCTAAATACATATGTAAAATTAAGGACGGAGTTTTTCTCAAATGTGGTCTTAAGTGTCTCTATTTCTTTAATGTTATCAGCTAAAATGAATATATCATCTACGTAGCGAACATAGATTTTCGGTTTGTGGACCTGTGTAAATATGGTATTTTCTACGTAGGACATATAATAGTTAGAGAAGCATGGACCCAATGGATTTCCCTACTAACACCATTAGTTTGGGTATAAATATTGCCATTATGGTCATAGAAGGGGACTTTGGTTGTGCATGCGTGTAGTAATTTTTTTAGGATAGGTGGTTTGATGGATGGCGGAGGGATGGAATTATTATTGTATATAGAGTTGAGGATAATATCGATAGTTTTATCAACAGGGACGTTTGTGAATAAATTTTCAACGTCCAGTGACGCTATTATACCTTGATTTGTTCCATTTGTAGTTTTTAAAATTTGTAGGAATTCGTGGGTGGAGGTGATGCTGTAATTGGTAGGTACTTGATAATGAATATCCATCATTGAACCATCCTTGATAATGGCTAAAAGTATAGCCGAAAGCGCTCGGAAAAACAGAACATTCGGACAGTTCTTACACACTCTTTGTCCAGAAAAGAAAGCTCTTGTCAGAACACAAGAAAAATTAAATAAAAAGCTCAACTGTAGTACCTTGTCTGTCGTTTTTAACGAAACATGCATATATATATATATATATATATATATATATATATATATATATATATATATATACATGCACACGTATATATATCCATGCACACACACACATATTATATATATATATATATATATATATATATACATACACACACAATGTATATGTATGTTACATTTGCACATTTCACAAACTAAATATTACAACTTTTATAGGACAGAGATAGCATTTTTACTATAATAGCAGAATTGTATTTTTGCATAATAAAACAGTTGCATATATATTTCATACCCTAAATGTGCCAACGATTGTGGGACACAGGTAATATTATTTTTTCTCTAATTTTAACTGTTATCACAATTCCTTTCAAAGCAATTCGGCAACAGTTATTCATAAAATACCAAAGGAAGTGTGAGCTTCTATGATAGATGGAAAAGTCAAGTGTTGAGGATTTGGGAACATAAAGAGTACCTTTTAGTGTTGGATTGCATTGTTTTTTGTTTTTTTTTTTTTTTTTTTGGAATGTGAGACTCTGAAGAATTGGACCATTCATCAAGACATTGTAATTCTTCAACTGGGTGGCAGTCAGTAGGGAAAGGGAGAGGGAGAAAAATAGATGGAATTCTGGGTAGAATATAAAAGACAGGAAATAATAGCAGATAAGTTAACTTATCTTGGCACAAAGCAAATTGAGAAGGTAAGAGAACTATATTGAACCAAATGTACAAGTAAGGAAGCCTTGCCTATGTGTTTTGAAAATCAGAATTCCAGTTCGTAAAATGCACAAAAAATAATGAATAAAAAATAATGATATTCATTTACCATTTATTAAATATAGGAGAAACATAAAATGAATATAAAATAGGCTGTACCATAGGTAGCTTCGCCCAACACTGCAAATCGCTACAAAACCAAAATATTACCCTGAAAATTCAAGCCATGTACTTAAATATCCTTGTCAGATCGGGACTTTTCATAAGGATGTCATAAATGGCACCAAACCCGTTCAGAAATATCTAAACTCTCAGCTGTATGCAAGTACTATCTAAGATCAATGGTGAAAAAATGGCTTTGAGCGAGGTTCTTGGCAAAGATCATCTTTCTTTGAACATTGCGGACTGGCACTACAGAATCACAAAGAAAGAGCTGTACCAAATAACAGAAATCACATCATTACCAACAGTAGCAATAACTAAAATGGAGAACACATGTAACTAGAAGAGAAAATAATAGCATAATAAGATGTTGACATTCCACACCACTTCAAATAAAAGGTTAGAAAGGAAATTTCCATCAATTCTGGAAAGAGCTATAAACGCTACTGAACTTGAGAAACCTGTTTTCTTAAAAATTGTTTCAAGAGAAAGATTTCTATAAATTTCAGCCAAAAGTAGTGCTGCTCAGTCAATAAATGCCAAATGTTTCCTTATAAGGAAACAGATGATATTACCATTACCATTACACATGTACTGGTGGATAACGTTTGTGGAAAGACCTTTAGCCTTACTTCTGCTGCATCAGTGTGTGAACAGAAATCGAAACTGATGATATCATAAACAGGAAATGCATCCAGTGGTTAAAATAAACATGATGCACAGGTGAACTGAGCCTTGAATAAACAGGGTGCACAGGAATCCTGAGTAGAAGGAAATGCATGCTTACATGGGCACATACCAGAGGAGGCAGGACCACACAAAGTTTTATAGGCGACATACCGTAAGAAGTTGTAACTATTTGAAGTGCATAGGTGTCCAAATGTTATGTAACTGGTCCGATTCTTGATCTGAACATAGAGACTGACTAAAGGTTCATCAGACTTGTCTCCGTCAGTTCCTGTATGCGTGATCCTAACCTCTTTGATTCTCCAACACTCTATTCATTCACCGTAACTTGAACAATAAAGATATTTATATATTTTTATAAGTGTTTGAGCAACAATATACTACAGCACCAAATACTTAACTAGCATATTACATATGTATTGTATGTATGGCTATATGGCTAAGTGGTTAGAACATTGATTTCCAACCATGAGACTTGGGTTCAAATCTCATGGTTTATTTGTCAGGGATGTGATTTTCATGCTGTAGTGTTGGAAAGTGTTTGAAAATCACACGACAGGTTAACTCAAACCTTGTGAGTGAACTTCTATACATGAAACTGTTCAGAAACTGTTGATGGCAATGTTAGCATAAAGTTACAATTTTTTTCCTTTTTGAAGATAATAATTGTTAAGTGATGCAACTCTAATTAACCCATAGCTGGGGGGAGTAGAGGTGGATTCAAACCTAATCAGAATATGATAAATAAATTATGTGGATATAAATTGGGGGATCAATTCTTTATTACAATCACTTTATGAACAGATACCCCACTTTGTGGCCACGGTAGTTTCTATACATTTATATTCCAGAGAATGTAAATAAATCTAAAAGACATGCCTGTGTAGCTAATAAAGATTTCATTGATTCATTTTCTACAGCTTATCAACAAATAAGAAAGTATAATGTGGAAATAAATTGGGGGATCAATTCTTTATTACAATCACTATATGAACAGATACCCCACTTTGTGGCCACGGTAGTTTCTATACATTTATATTCCAGAGAATGTAAATAAATCTAAAAGACATGCCTGTGTAGCTAATAAAGATTTCATTGCTTCATTTTCTACAGCTTATCAACAAATAAGAAAGTATAATGTGGAAATAAATTGGGGGATCAATTCTTTATTACAATCACTATATGAACAGATACCCCACTTTGTGGCCACGGTAGTTTCTATACATTTATATTTCAGTATTTAATCTCCTTTGAAGTAGCCCCTTTCTGAAGCCGGAGTGTTTGCCCAGCATCATTTCCACAGATGAAAGCATTCCTGGAACTCCATTTTTTGAAAACCGAATTGCTGCCTCATTACATTCTTTTAGATTTTCCTTAACATCTTGAAATATTGTTACTTTCAAGTGGGATTTGATTTTTGAAGAGAAAAAAGTCGCAAGGGGTGATATCTGGCTAATATAGTGTTTATTAGATCTGGCAATGTTGTGATTTGCCAGAAACAGCAGTCCATCTCTGATGGAACCTCTGTAGTGTGGTGAGACAACCACACTTTCCTTCAAAGCTCTACTATAAACAATGGAAGTGAATGAGAATGTTATAACTTATTGTATATGTGTGACAGAGTTTAAGGTCAATCTCGACCAAGTGGCTTCATTTGGCATATTTTAGCTCAGTTACCATAGCACATTTTGATAATTTCCAATCAAACTTTGTATATTAACAAAAAACACAACTTTTACTAAACAAAGTAATTACAGTAGGGTTGAAAGTTTGACAAGGAAGTGAATTTAAGGCAAGAAAGTTCAATGAGTGTTCTTAAAAGAGAAAATAAATGAGTCTGTAGCTGAAGTGATGAAACAATGTTTACCACTGGATGAAAAAGAGAGAAAAAAAAAAGCAAACTTTAAAAAGTGGATGGTATTAACTAACCAAGTTATGCCTAGGTTTACCAGTGAGTAAAAAAGACAAAAATAAATAATTTAAATAAAAAAAATTTTGATGGTATCTACCAACCAAAAGATGCCTAATTTACCAATTGGTAAAAATGAGAAAAAAAAAGAAAACTTTAAAAAGTGGATGGTATTAACTAACCAAGTGATGCCTAGGTTTACCAGTGAGTAAAAAAGACAAAAATAAATAAATTTAAATAAAAAAAATTTTGATGGTATCTACCAACCAAAAAGATGCCTAATTTACCAATTGGTAAAATGAGAAAAAAAAAAGAAAACTTTAAAAAGTGGATGGTATTAACTAACCAAGTGATGCCTAGGTTTACCAGTGAGTAAAAAAGACAAAAATAAATAAATTTAAATAAAAAAAATTTTGATGGTATCTATCAACCAAAAGATGCCTAAGTTTACCACTGGTTAAAAAAGAGAAAAAGAAAAGAAAACTTTAAAAAGTGGATGGTATTAACTAACCAAGTGTTGTCTAGGTTTACCAGTGAGTAAAAAAGATAAAAATAAATAATTTAAAAAAAAAAAATTTTGATGGTATCCACTAAGTATTTCACTAAGGGTGAAAAAAGAAAAAAAAAAAAGAAAGATTTTAAAAAAATGGATGGTATTCACCAATAAAGTGATGCTTAGCTTTACCACTGAGTGGAAAAAAATAAAAAATAAATACAATTTTTAAAAAAATGTGGATGGTATTCTCCAACCAAGAAATGCTTAGGTTAACCACCAGGTAAAAAAGAAATTTTTTAAGAAGTGGATGGTATTCTCCAAACCAAGAGAGGTCAAGGTTTGCCACAGGGTAAATAAAGAAAAAAATAATTAATATTTAAAAAAAACAATAGATGGTATTCAATATGCAGTTGCTTCCCTCTGTCTTTTCTACAAATATTTTCACAGTAACTGCTTCAACGAGCTACTTTCACTGGTTCTCAAACTGCATGAATTTAAATATGCCACTAGGTGGGCATCTCAGTCCCACCCTTTCACTGTCAAAACGATTAAATGTAGCTGTCTCTTCTACCCCAATAGCTGCATGTCTCGCACTTCCCATCTGTGGAACTCCCTTCCTCTTACTTGCTTCCCTGATAGCATATAATCTCCAAATATTCAAATGCAACATCAATCGACATCTCCAGATGCCTTGACCTATTCCCCATCCTTCTCTTCATCCTTTCCTCTATCATGCCTCTTTACTCTTGCTCCCACTCTCTGTAACCCCTTGAGTGCTAGTGGCACTCCCGCCTTGCTTGGGGTGAAATGCTTAGAAAAAAAAATTAATTTTCCTGAGTTAACCACTGGATTAAAAAAAAAAAAAATGTATTCACCAAGCAAGAGATGTCTAGATTTTCCATTGGATCAATAAGAAAAGAATAAATAAAATTTTAAAAGAAAAATGGGAGTAAAAGAATTTTTTTTTTTTTTTGTGGGTTGTAGTCATTAACATAGGTTTACCATTGCTTGAAGAAAGAAGAAAAAATGAAATAAAAAAATGGGTAATGTTGACGAAAGAATAAATGGTTAGATTTGATACAAATTTACCATTCATCCGTGCATTGAATGCCTCCAAAAGGAAACTACTCTCATTTAACAACCATCAAGAATCTCTTCTGCCCACCATCAGCATGGCTGATGCTAGACTTATGGAGGGCAACACACTCTGGCTTCTTGGTCTCACATTTTCAACTGACTTGAAGTGGAACAACTACATAGAATCAACAGCTACATCTACTGCAAGGAAAGTTGAGTCACTGTGTCATCCCAAAAGGTTTTTCCACTTTGCACATTTACAAATCTACCATTCGGCTGTGCATTGAATATTGTTTCCAGATCTGGTCTGGTGTTCCTGCTACTTATCTCGAGGTTCTTGACAAAATCTAAAGAAGGATCTACAATGTAATACATGCTGACTTGGCATCTTGACTTCAGTCATTTTCTCACCAACATGATGTTGCTTCCCCCTGAATTTTCTTCAAATATTTTCATAGCAACTGCTCTGATGAGCTTTTTTCCATGGTGCTCAGACTATGCGAGTTGAAGTGTACTACTAGATTGGCATCTAGGTCCCACCCTTTTACTGTGGAATTAATTAAATGTAACTTCCATTTCTACTCCAACAGTTTCTTTTCACTTTCTTCCTGCCCATGAAACTCCCTCCCGTTTACTTGCTTCCCTGATAACTACAATCTTCAAAAATTTAGATTCAACATCAATTGCCATTTCTACTCCAACAGTTTCTTTTCACTACAACATCAATTGCCATTTTCTATCTTCTTGAACCCCATTCAGCTTTTAGACTTTCCTCAGTCCCCACAATACCCAGTCTTTTCTCTCACTTTTGTTCCTTGTAGACCCCTGCATAATAGTGGCATTCCTACCTTGCTTGGGGTGAAATAATTAAAAAGAAAATAACCAAACAAATACTAGGTGAAAACGAGAGAAAAAAACAAAATTTTAGAAGGTGTGATGTAGTCACCAATCTACATTTACTGAGGTTTAATATTGGGGAAAACAGAGAAAAAATAAAATTTAACACATATTTTACTGGTGTCAGTTTAAACTGACACCTTTTTTTTCATTTAACTAAAGTATAATTTTAAGTTATCATTTGTAAAAGTGGACCTTTCATTGAAATATGTTAGAAAATATTCAAGTTTTTATGTGAAATCAACAAAATACAGACTTTAAGCAAACTGCTCATGATAAATGCTAAAAAAGAAGGTTTAACCTGACAACAGGAAGATAGACATTTAAATAAAAGTGGATCATAGTAAAAAAAAAATAAAATAAATAAAATAACACTGGATCCATTTTACCATGGAGTGAAAAAGAAAGAAAAAATCCTTTAAAAACACAGAGATTGGCAGTAACCAACTTAGTAAGAACTAAAATAGCAAAAGTGACCTTGATAATTCATAACAAAACATGAATTGGCCAATGGTTGACTACATTCAACTATATATATCTTCTGGCTCAATCTGACCCCATCCCTATGACCTTCCAAAAATTCATAAGAATGGTGCATCTTTAAGACCTATACTCTCTATGATAGGGTCTTCTCAACGTAAGATCACCAAATGATTTGCTATAGTGTTGCAACCTGTTTTACTACACTATAGTTCTTTCTGTATAAAGGATTCTTTTTCCTTTACAGATCATATCCACAATTATTCTTCATCTTGTGAGTTCATTTGATGTGCACTCTTTATTTACTTGTGTTCCTCTCTTGGAGACAATTGATAATTGTTGGGATTTTCTTTATTGCAGCTTTTTTGTCTCCCCCAGATGTCCCTGAAAAAGTGTTCTTTAAACTGATGAAATTTGACACCTCACCTGTTGAATTTAGCTTTGACAACATTATGTATTGACAGATTGATGGTGTTGCCATGGGTTCCCCTTTGGGCACCGCACTGGCAAATATATTTGTTGGTTTTTATGAGGAGAGACTGCTTTGTAGTTCACTTCATCCTTAATTATATTTTCGGTATGTTGACAATACTTTTTGTTTATTTAATGATGAAGTTAAGGTGAATCAATTTCTCTCCTATCTCAATCGTTTTCATCCAGCTCTAAGGTTTACAGTTGAGAACGAATCCAATTCTCAACTTGCTTTTTTAGATGTATTGGTGCACCGTACTCCAACATCATTTTTGACCTCAGTATATAGGAAGTCTACCTTTGCCAGGTTGTACACGTGTTAGGATTCATTTTGTCCAAAGAAGCAGAAGATAAACCTCATCAAAACTGTGACTCATAGGACATTGATGATCTGTTCTGAGGTTTTTCTGGATAGTGAAATCGATTTTGTGACAAGGACTCTATGTAACAATGGGTATCCAGCTAATGTTGTGCATTCTATCATTTGTGACAAGATCACTAATTTTAAAAAAAATGAAGCCCGCTACCCTAGAAAGGTATCTTGTTTATTTGCAATTTCCTTGGACTGGACATGAATGTGAAAACCACTCCTTGCAAATTTCTTCTAGTGTCTATGAGTGTTATTTTTCTACTGAAGTTCATGTCGTATTCAATACCAAGCCAATCCTCTCATCTATTTGTAAGGATGTTCTCCTTCTTCATCAAGTGAATTCTATTACATATAAATACAATTGTGATTGCAGAGTCAGCTACAGAAGAGGGACTACCCAACAGGTAGATGCAAGAATAAGACAACACGTGCCAAGTAAGATCAGGAATCACCTCTTGGTTTCGAATGAACTGATCCAAAACACCTATAGATCCTCAATTTGTGAGTACCTTATAAAGAACAGAAAGTGTGCAGCTGAATTTAGTGTTGACTGGTTTACTGTTTTGTCCCAGTCACACTCTTTATTTTACTTAAAAGTAATGTATATCAAGTCTTGCAAATCTTCTCTCTGTAAACAGCGTGATTGTTTGCTGAGGGTTTGCTATAATTAGTCTCTAGTATTTTTCCACCCCCACCCCTGTTTTATTTTTATTTTTTTTTGTTCTCTCATCAATCATTTGCAAATTTAAATTTATTGTATTTTATCCTTTGTACTCCCGTTTAAAAAAACCTTGAAGAGCGGGTGGGAAACTGGTTGTTTTCCTCTTAAAGTTTTTTTTTTTATATTTTTTGTTTTTAATTGTGCCAAGTAATATTTAGCTAAATGTCTTTACAGCAATACTCAAGTTATGTACCACTAAGAATGTTTATATATATATATATATATATATATATATATATATATATATATATCTTTAGTACAAGTACAAATTCATGGAACAAGCTCATTGCCAATGGTCTGTGAGATGAGCACAAATCATTTTGACTGAGGAAACAGCTATGATATATATATCAAGTTTTAGGTTTATGAATATCAGAAACTGAAATATACAAACATTGGCATTAAAACAACTCAACTTTTCAATAGTTTTACACAGAATGGAATAAGATATAAAGAGGAAGTTATCAATACATCGAGTTTCAGGCAAATATATTAACATTAGTAAATAAATTTATTTTGACAGATAGACATTGAGATAAATATGAATAGATTGAGATAGATACATATATTAAAGACATTTTTATGTTTAACATTCTTTTTATAGACACAAGTATTTAAGTAAATGCTCTGTTTATAATAAATACTTGTTTACTTAAATACTTGTATCTATAAAAAGAATGTTAAACATAAAAATGTCTTTAATAAGTTGTCGGACTTTGTCCATTTCTTAATGTATAGATACATATGAACTGACTGAGATAGATATGAAGAGAATGAAATAGATCAATTCATGGATACATAAATATAAGTATAAGAATGAGATAGATGCATAAATAGATATAAAGAGAATGAAATAGCTATGAAACAATCAAGATCAATATAGATATGAAAAGAGATAGACAGATATGAAGATAGATATATATATATAAGATTTATATATATATATATATATATATATATATATATATATATATATATAGAGAGAGAGAGAGAGAGAGAGTGAGAGAGAGTGAGAGAGATTAACAGATTTAGATGCAAAAAGACCGAGACAAACATGAATGAAATACGATAGATAAAAATGTACTGTAGCGAGCTAGCTAGATAGAAAGATAAATAGATATGAACAGATTCAGAATTGGTTATAATAAATTAAATAAAAATGTTAAATTAAGAATAAAGATAATATAATGCTTGATTCTTCACACACAAACATTTTATATTGTAAAAAGTATTTTCTTTTGAAAAAAAAAAAAGGAAGAAAACTCCTTTCATACACATAATATAAATCATAAAAAAATATGATTTTGCAAAAACTATATCTTTCAGAAATTTATTGGTAGTGAAAGGGCAGCATGAAATATGTTTAAATATAAGTATGGCAAGCAATTTTGATATTTCTTGAAAATGTCGATAGAAGGCTTATTAATGACGTGCAGGATTTTGCATCTTCTTTGAGTAACACTAGTATAAGTATAGTTTTATATATTTACTGGAACAATTATCATATAGGCATATTGAAAGTGTTACTGTGTGAATGTACAAGTATGCATAAACCTTTGCTGGATCAATGGATAGCAAGATAACTTATGAACAAAAGTATCAGTGTTCTATAGAGAATTAAATAAATTATTAGAGATAAGTAAGTAGTTGGAGAACCGAGCACCAATTGCACTTGAGTTCATTACATTCACTTACATGCAGATATCCTTGGGAAATACAAATGTATCTATTCCCCCAGCTATGGGTTAAATAGCTGGAAAAACTGGGTCCTGTAGCCTTGTCTGGCAACAAGTCTACATCGAAAGAAATGGCAGCCTACTGCGGAAATATCTTCCAATTAGTCATGAATTGAATGAGATGTGATCACCAAAGCATGCATTGTGGATGGACTTGAAGGAATAGTTAAATTTAGTAAACTGAATTTTGAGAAAGGCACCTATTTATAGTCGTTAATGAAGATCATATTATATATATATATATATATATATATATATATGGGAAGACTTTCAATCCAATTTGATAAAAAAAAAAAAAGAATGTAATAAATAACCAGCCAAATTAGATTACTGATGGATTATGATTATGGAGGCTTTTAACTTTTAACATCATTATTTATTAAATGATGCCAAAGGTAAGTAATAAAAAAGTTTAAGATAGCTTAACTGATTCTTTGAACTGAGTTTTTAAACTCATGACGATAGGTTCGTTTTTACTTTGTTCAACATTTTGTCCTTTTGAAACTTTGTCTTTTCAACATTATGTCCATTTGTCATTTAGTCTGTTTGGCACTTTGTTCAATTTGTTTATTAATTGCCATACGGAAATGGAAACTTGAAGTAGGACATACTAAAAGAAGCTTTAGTGACATCAGCAAACAACATAATCCCAAAAGAAAATAGTCGAAGAAGAAAAAAAAATGAATGGACGACAAATGAGATTCTCAACATGATGCAAAGAAAACAATGCCAATACATGGAACAGAATAAAGAAAAGTACATAATGAAAACTCAACTCAAACCAGTCCATTTACATTTTTAAGATCCTGGAAGGAGGTTGGGCCTCAAACTTTGTGAAGAAGGAGATGAAGATAAAAGCGCATATATATATATATATATATATATATATATATAGTTAAGTTATGAAGAACTTGGTAATCCGTATGGGTAATCCCAGGGAGGATGAAATCCTGAGAGCTCAATGTAAATCCAGAGCTAATATCTAAAAGAAAAACAGACCACTTTAAGGTACCATTATAATAATTTATTTCACCAGAGTCCTTTTAAAGGACGCCGGATCATCAGATAGCACTTCCAAAAATTTTTCATTTTTGGAAGTGCTATCTGATGATCCAGAAGTGATGATGCTGTGTGTTGGTGGTAATGATAATATTATTAGTTAATAGATATTGTAAAGTAGTAAAAGTGATTACTAATGGTGGTGCAATTATAATAATGATAGATGCAATTATTTTGATGGTATCTTGAAATTAAATTGTGATTGTTGGTGGTTTGTCTGTTTTATCCATTTGCTATGAATTCGGATAATAGGTACTTGTTCTCATGCCTACATTTGGAGATTATCTCTGATTTTTTGTTTAGCAAGTTCTTTTGCGGTTTGTGTGATATTATTGCTACTTTTTCATGTAGGCAAAGTAGGCATTTTTTCGTAATGTTGTTGTAGGCAGGGGCTTTTTTCAATATTTCCCAACTTATATATATATAATAATGATAATAATGGACTCTCCCATTGGTTTTGACATATGAGGATCTGACAGCTTATTGATTCAGTTATGAAATTTTGTGCAATAATCTTAAGTGGCATTTAAGACCCGCTAGTGATTTACAAAGGAGGCCACATGTGGAGCAAGTGTGAGGATTGCGAGATGAGATCACTGTTAGATTGGCTGACCTTTTAGATCTTACTCTCACTTCTTGAAGATGATTCAGACAAGCAGATTGAAATTGCTGAGTCCACTAAAACACATTGATCTCCATTCTACCTGCTCCAAAGCTAAGCGCTCAAGGGTGTTATGTGGTATATTGACTGCTGACAAGTTGCTTTTCAGCTTGTCTTTGTATCTTAGCCATAGGCATCCTACATTCCTGTAGCCATGATCTAACTGGCTGTACATGAAGATCTTGAATATATATATATATATATATATATATATATATATATATATATATATATATAGTAAGGTAATAAAGGTTTTTTGGTAATCCATATGGATAATCCCAAAGAGAATGCTCTCTCTCTCTATATATATAATGCAAGTAGGCAAAGTAATAGTATTAAGACAAAAAGTACACAAAGTAAGAACTGTGTTTACACACAAAATGGATACAGTCAAGTGGTTATAGCATTTTGACTTCAAGGCAAGAAAAAACAAAAATGTGAAGGATTAGAACAAGAATTGTCCATTTTTATTACTCAGGAAGAAATCCCAGCATGCATCTGTAGGATTTGTCTATAAATTTGGAGAGTAAATGTTCTTAGCAATCATTCCTTATAGACATTGGAACCAAAAATGAAAAAGTATAAAAGTGCTGGAAATTCAACATTTTATAGCAAATCACTTGAAATTACACATTTCTATAGTAAAATCATTTGCATTGCATTTTTATAACATCATTTATGAAGTATTTGTAATTAAAAATCATTTACCATGCAGATCTATAGTAAGATTATTGGCACTGCATCTGTAGTTGTATAATTTCCAAATAAAATCATTGAGTCATATAATTTTTCAAATAAAACCATTGACAATATGAATAAAGAATTTTTTATATATTTTTTTTTTTACAAGATCAATTGTAAAAACACTTGTTGATAAAAATAAGACAAAGAATAACATATATAAAAAACAAATAAAAGAAAATTAATTCAAAATTAACTTCTCTCATTCACATACTCATATCTATAAACACTATTTTTAACAAATTATTCATCAGTTTTTATCATTTTTCATAACAATTATGTGTTTTTTTTTAAACAGTATAAACCACTTTTATTTATAAACCACCTTTCTTCATCATAATGGCACTGGTGAGTTCAAAAATGAAAAAAAGTAATTTCATAATTAAAAACAATGATGAGAAAATTCTATCAACTTGTCCTTAGGAAGCATTTTACAATTATTGCTTTGAAATAGAACAGTTTGTATAAAAAATAAATCATTAATTTATTCTTTTTAAAAACTCATGGGGTCACTAAGTAATCAGAAATTAACCAATCAGCTCCGACCCTCAAAAATTATCAACCAATCAAATGCAACCATTAATAATAAACAACCAATCAGGTTCTGCTTTTAGGAAGTCAATAGTTTCTGCCTTTCATTAAAAACACATTTTATCTTTCATTTACAAAATTCCCATTTTCAGAAAATATTTTTTTAATTATTAATGTATCTTAATTCTAAATATCAAACATGTCCCAAAAGTCATTTGGTTGATTTATTCTACAGCCTTCTTCAAGAACAGAGCCTATAAAGAAACAGATGGGCCTTGTTTTTATAAAAAAAAAAAAAATTAGCCATAAAGACCCAACTGTCAAAAGGTCTGTTTTCCTCTTGATACCACTTTTATTTTAACTACCTTCACTCCTCGGCAATATTTATTGTTTTAAAAAGAGATGAATAGAATTGTAATAAAACCTAAACATATGATGAAACTTGAGATAAGTGACCAAATCATCTTAACCAGTTTAACTGATAAAATTTAATTAACTCTAAATTAATTGCCCATCAGATGGGGTCACGAATACACCAACTGCATCCTTATGAAGAGAGTTAAACACCCCACATTTGTTTACTGTATCTAGGTCTAATTTTTTGATTCTCATGCAAACCAAACTTACACTACAAGGAAAAAATTTGGGAACCCAACCTTGCATTTCTTTAGAAAAAAAACTTAAAATGAGATATTTGTACTTTTTTAAGTAAAAAGATATTTCAGTAACTTTATTGTATTTGCTTTTACTTTTCAGTCTTTCTCCAGGCTCCTCTTACTACCAAAATGTTCAAATTTGGATTCATCTATCCACGATACATTTTGCTAAATCTTACTTATTATAAAACGCAGATTGTGTGTGTGTGTGTGTGTGTGTGTGTGTGTCTGTACGTTTATATATTGGATTGGATTTCCTACATTTTTCAACTAATTTCAACAAAACTTCACAGAACTGCGTAAAATTACCTTGCAGTGGATCTGACAGCGCCAAAAATTGGAAAAATACAATTGTTTTTGCACAAAATCAATTTGAAAACACAATAAAACACGATTCTGTCACCAGAATGAAAGGGGGGGCAACTCATATTGAGTTATACTTATTATAAAACCCTGGTTGTTTGTGTGTGTGGGATCAGATTTCCTACATTTTTCAACCGATTTCAACAAAACTTCACTTTTTTTTTGGTAGGTAGTGTTTCTTATTGTATTTTACACTTTTTTTCTTTTATTTTTACATTCAGAATGCTTTAAAAATTCCATTTACAAGACAATTGTTTATAATAAAATTCTATTCAATCGGTAGACTCATAACGATTGAAAACAATGTTTTTGTTTGAGTTTGGGTTTGACCAATTCAGAAAAAAAAAAAAAAACAAAACTAATTAAGACATGTGTGTCCGGCAACCTTAAACAATATTCTTTGTCAATTTTATTTTTCAGTCTTTATGATGGTCAATACTTGATCTATCTCTTACTGTTACATCCCCGGTCAATGCCGGGCTCTACTGCTAATTATGAATATTTTGTTTTCACCATTAACTCCTCAGTTACCTCAGAAATTACCAAAATTAACCATTAACTCCTCAGTTACCTCAGAACTCAGTCTTGACTTATGTTGTAAACAAAACATATGTAGATGTCTGAAGAAAAAAATTCTTACTTTGTTTGCATGTTGCATTATTACTGTTCCTTTGCCTAGTTTTTACTTGCACATATGCTACATGCAAAAAGTTGGGGGTCTACTGCATTTCTTTATAAAACACTTTAAAATAATATACTTTTGTATTTTTTTTTTCAAGTAAAAGATAAAATTTCACTAACTACAGTGTATCTACTTTTATTTTTCAGTATTTTCTCTAGGGTTCTCCTACTACCAAAACATTCAAAGTAGTAGTAAGAGGAGAATGTATGTGAGAAAGACAGGAGAGAGACTGCATTGATGAATGTGTGGTCCCAATAGTTAAACATGACAATGAATCTGTTGTGGTTTGGGAGTGTTTTGTGGGAGAGATGGCTGAAGATTCTATTATGGTTACGGAAATCAAGAAAAAGAAACAATATCATTCATTTTTACAATGACATGCAATACCATCTGGCTTATGCATAATTCGAAAAAGACAATGATCCAAAACACTCTTCTAACTTATGTCAAGAATACCATGAGTCAAAAAGAACATTTTGGAAATTATGACTTGGCCACCTCAATCTCCTGACCTCTCTAAGGCAGGTGGTGGTTTTATTGAAGAAAACAAAATATGATGCTGTTGTATGATATTTTTTTTTTTATAGCTAATTGCTTATTTTTTGTCAAAATAAAAGTAAATAAACTGTAGTTATTGAAATTTTATCTTTTACTTTAAAAAAAAAAAAAAAAAATACAAAAATATCTCCTTTTAAGGTGATTTTTTTTTAAAAATTTATCACCCAAAGCATTTTGCCTGGAGTGTAAGTCTATATTTTTGACTCTCATCCAAACTTATGTCTATGTTTTTTTACTATTGTGTAAATATAGCCTATTTCTACCTTTTTCATTCACATGCAAATGAAATTTATTTTTATCTATTTATTTTACTGCAGAATTTGACATTAGATAACCTGGAAAAGTTTGATATGCCATAAAACTAAACCAAACTTAATTAAACATGGCATGATTTACTGCTTGACTGGAATGGTTAGATATTTCCCAACAAGTACCAGATTTCAAGATCAAACCATGATTTTGAATTCTGATTCTCAAGAGAAGAAAGACTTTTATCCGCGGAAAATTGGCATAGCACTGTAGCTAACCATCGTTAATCCACAGATTTAGTTTGAGTCAAATAATATATAGTATTGATACAATATTACTATACAATAATATAAAAACATACAGTAAAACCTCAATTCAATGTCCCTCAATTTAAGGAATATTCAAGTTAAGCAATCACCTGTGGGTCATAAAAAACAAACTTTTTATTTTTACTGAATGAAATTACATAAATACTGTAACAAATTATTCATAGATACATGTCAACCTTCTTAGCTATAAAAATTTAAAATTTTGCTGATTTCAACTATTTTTAAAGACAAATTTTTTATTGGTAACATACAAGGTATGGCAGAAACACCTACCAAATAATGATAAGACACCAGGCAGATGAAGACACCATTGCCACTAGTGCCATTGCCACATATTTCTGTCACACCCTGTATTTTCATTATCCACCTCTTCTCACACACATGAACCAAACATGTGAGCAATGAAAAAATTTTAAAGAAAATAGAAACAAAAAAGACACTTATACTTAACATCGGGAAGGGATAGTTGAAATTTCAAGGGCATTTAATGAGGAAAGAGGGCATGGGAAATTTGAAACTCACAGGAGAGATTGATGGCAAGAGATTGCAGATTAAAACAATGCATAACCTACTTAGCGAGCTTGAGTAAATGGATGCCAGAAAGAGGTTTGGGGAGACAACAAAAAGACCAGGTTTATTAAGAGCTATAAAGGACAGGAAATTGTGGAGAGCCATGACTGCAAATGTCTTGAAAGGACGTGGCACATAGAAAAATGTCTTGGTGAGAGTTATCTTCCTTATACTGGCAATTTATTTATATATTTCAGGACACGGATTTGAAAATGTATTAATTATTAAGGACTTAACAAAATATGTTGTCATCTTTGATAGCATAGGGAAACTAATATAAATATAAGAGCCTACTAGACAAAGTCGGGGGAAAGTCTTTCTACAATTATTATGTAATAAACACTAATAGTCCTGGGTATGACAACAAACTACATCCAGCATCTCTGACCAGGAGATTCTGAGAAGCATGGAACCACCTTTTAATTTTTGTTGTTCCCAGGTCCACCCTAATGCAGGATAGTAGCACCTGTTAGGGTCCCAACTATGAGCAAATAATTAACCCCCACCAACTGGGGTAAAAAACTATGAAAGTATAAAAATACATTTTCATAGTAAAAATACCAGCAATACATTTTTGAAAAAAAAAAAAAAAAAAAAATTACCAGAAATAAATATTTGATCACTACAGACAATAAATTTTTGTGAATGAAATTACCTATGCTCCAATGAAAATTAAATTCCAGCACATAAATGACCCATAATGAGTTGATATGCCACTAAACAAACATATTAATATAATAGTGGGAAAATAAATTAAAAAACCCACATGTGAAAACCTTGTAAAAATAGCAGTAAGAACTTAAAATAGCTACCATCTTCTATAAAATGAGTCAAAGATGAAAAAGAATCTTGAAGCAGCAGAAATGTGGTTTTACAGGAGGATGCTGAGGATACCATGGGCCGAACATGTGAGCAACAACAAAGTTTTAGAGAAAATGGGAAAAAAAAAAAAAGAAACTTATACTTAACATCAGGAAGAGACAGTTTAAATTTCTGGGGCGTTTACTGAGGAAAGAGTGCTTGGAAAATCTGATACTCACAGGACGGCAAGAAGGCCAGAGGAAAGCAATGCATAACATGGTGGAACGGGGTTTAGAAATAATGAAAATACATAATTTATTTAGATCTGCACGGGACAAGAAAGTGTGGAGAGCCATGGTCGCCTACGTCCTGACTGAACGCGGCACATAAAGAAGAATATGTGGGTTTGTGCGTGAGTACACATGTATATAAAGAGATCCCCAACCGAACGATCTATTCTGCAAAACAAATATTTAACAACCTGATGTCGTTCGTGTCAATGCATTTAATTCAATGGTGAATATTGGTAAATCGAACATTATACATAGAAATTTTCAGATCCAAACTGGACAATCTCCTCATAGATGAAGAAGAGCTTTGAAGCAACAGAAATGTGGTTCTACAGAAGGATGCTGAAAATACCATGGACCGAACATGTGAGCAACAACAAGGTTTTAGAGAAAATGGAAACAAAAAGCAAACTTATACCTAACATCAGAAAGAGACAGTTGGGGTTTTTAGGACACATAATGAGGAAAGAGGGCTTGGAAAATTTGTTACTCACAGGACGGATTAAGAGCAAAGAGACAGAGGAAAACCACATATAACATACTTAACGTGCTTGAGAAAATGGATAGCAGAACAAGGTTTAGAAAACAACAGAATTTATTTACAGCTGCAAAGGACAGGAAGTTGTGGAGAGTCATCATTGCCTACATCTTGAGGGAACATGGCACATAAAGAATAAGGCAGTATTAATATAAAATGCTACTAGAGAGAAAAACGGGGATCTGTTTTTAAATAATAAAATAGATCCCCACCCCAGAATAATTAGAAATAATATCTTTAAAAACTCAGATGTGAAAACCTTTTAATAAAAGTAAGTTGATGTGCAGATGGTGCAATAGATAATGGAAAGAGAAATCAGAGAGGCAAGTTCAAATTCCAGTCAAGTTTCTTACAATTACTTACACATATGGATCCATTTCTACTCCCCACAGCTATGGGTTGAATAATAGGGTAGACTGAGTCCAATAGCCTTAGTTGGCAATCAATCTATCACAGAAAGAAATGGCAACATCTTGTAAGAAAATCTTCTGCCTCGTCAGTCATGAATCAAAATCATGGTCACTCAAGTGTGTATCACATATGACACTTAACTAACTAACTGAAACCAGTATCAATATAAAATTCTACTGGACATAAAATCGGAGATCTCTTTTCTATTGTTATTAAGTAATAAATAGATCTCTTCTGAATTACTACTTATTAATAATATCTTTAAAAAGTCACATGTGAAAACCTTTTTAATATAAGTAAGGGCTTTAACAAAAATGGTAAATAAGCACTGATATAAAATTCTGGTGGATATAAAATGGGGGATCTGTTTTCTATTGTTATTAAGTAATAAATCGATCCCTCCTGAATTGCTACATATTAATAATTAGAAAAATATCTTTAAAGACTCACATGTGAAAACCTAACAGTAATCTACTTTGTAATAATGAGTGGTCACAGCCTGAAAGAGCTCCTTGCCTAGAAAGCCTACTAGGTCTAAAAATCTTACTTCCAACCTCAAATGGAACACGTATTTTTGTGCCACTGTAAAAGAAGCTGAAAGAATGGTTGCTTCATAGTATCAACCTAGAAAATCATACTTATTATAAAACCCAGGTTGTGTGTGTGTATGTGTGTCTGTCTGTACGTTTATATATTGGATCGGATTTCCTACATTTTTCAACCGATTTTAACAAAACTTCACTTTTTTTTTGGCAGGTAGTGTTTCTTATTGTCTTGCACACTTTTTTCTTTACTTTTACATTCAGAATGCTTTAAAAATTCCATTTACAAGACAATTGTTTATAATAAAATTCTGTTCAATCGATAGACTCATAACAATTGAAAACAATGTTTTTGTTTGAGTTTGGGTTTGACCAATTCATAAAAAAACAAAAAAAAAAACTAATTAAGACATGCATGTCCGTCAACCTTAAACAATAATCTTTGTCAATTTTATTTTTCAGTCTTTATGATGGTCGATACTTGATCTATCTCTTACTGTTACATCCCCGGGCAATGCTGGGCTCTACTGCTAGTACCTAATATCTGCTGCCATACTCTATCTTTACAAGAGTCAGATTAGACCAAGTATAGAGTATTGTTGTCATATCTGGGCTGGTGTTACCCAACTCTGCCTCAATTATGCAGCCTGGTAGGTGACGAATTATTCTCCGCTCTCAATCCTTATCCCACAGACAAAACATTACAAGCCTCTCATTAATCTATAACTATGGCAGATGTTTGAATGGTTATATTCCTTAGTTCCACCAGACCTTCACAGCTAGTACCAGCTATACCATGTTCATGGTGGAAAACCATTCCCATTGTCCATTGAGCCTTGTATTGGGTGAACTTAGTGGTGACAGCCACTTTATCTCATATTTCTTTTTTGCTGATCGCTTCCTTTACGATGATGGTGTTGTTGACTATATTCACCGCTGACATACAGATTTAGGACTAGAAGTTTCCAGTCTCACCAAAACCTGTTCCCATCTTCCACTCCTCGTAAATAATGGATTATTTTTTGTACTGTATGGTAAGATAAAAAAATATCAGCAATGCTTGGCTTTGCAAGAGTTGGTTGGAGGTGAAAGAAATCAGAGTAAAAGAAAGTGATGATAACATGAATTTGTTAAACGGGTACCTAAACGTGCCAGAAAGTACCCCACACACTTAATTTCATGACCTTCCTCTGCAGCACAATGGAATGAAACATGTAGAATCCTTCTGTAGCACATCCATCATACATAGTCCTCTTCATCTGCTGAGTGAACCGTTGAGATTGGTGTGTAATCGTCTTGTTCCACCATTGGAGTTAGTTGTGCTTAGTCTGGGTCCCTGTCTTTAATCTTGACATCAAGGGTGACCCTACCAGGAGTTTAGAACTTCTGACATCACTATCAGAGTCATTGGACCATACAAGCCCCTCTATCACAACAAGGAAAGGCTATCAGCTGTCTATTGATGGAAATATGTTTTGGTAATTCATCACCTTCAAGGCTGTGTAAGTGTTTATCAGTAAACGAAAAAAAATCTCAACACCCTCATCTTCCAAATTATTAAGTATTTATGACATTCACAGGTTATTTTTGACTTAAGAACATTAAAGGAAACAATCACTCAGTTCATAAGTTAAACATCATATAATAATTGAGATTGTAACTCCTGCCATTAATTCCTTAGTTTGCATGACCATTATACCCTGCCAATACCTCATAAATAATAGACTATTCTGTTTTGATTGCATGGAAGGATGGAAAAGACATATCAGAGATGCTATTTGGTCTTAGTAAAAAGAAAGAAATATAGAAGTGTTTAATGTTACCAGCTAATACTTCACAAATAATAGACTATTCTGTTTTCATCACATGAGAAGACAAAGGATATGTCAAAGACACTACTTGGTTTCAGTCATAAAATGAAAGAAAAAAAGGGAAGGCAGAAGTGTTTAACGTCTGTTTCAGTGAAATGGAAAAGTTGTCAATTTCAAATCTTTACATTTGTACCCCCTTACTTCTTAAAATAATGACCAGCATTCATATTTATGATTGTTATTGCAATATTTTGTTGTTCAGCTTAAATATTTAATAATGTGATATGGATATTTTATTATTGTAGAACTCAAATTAAGATTTCTCAAAAATTTTAAATAAGAAAATTATGACATTTTCACGGGTTAAAACTAGGAGATATTAGTAATATATAAGAGCAGATAATTTGATATTCCAAAAATTACATGACCTAAGTATCCTTTAAAACATGACCTAAAACCCCCACCAAAAAATTGTGCTTTTAAATCTGAATAGTTTGCTGGAAGGTCAAGAGTTCAACATATGGAAACTCTATAGAAAAGACTTAGAAGTACAAAGAAGAGAATTTTTATTTTATATTTTTAATTATTTTAATGGGAGTAGATAGGTTCACCTATCGTCCAGTTCACACTCCACCCTGGTCTACAGTAGTAAAGGTTTATCCCCTGTTTCATGTTTAGGATTGGTTTTCTGGTTTCTTCTAAAATCTTTTCATTCTTTTTCACTCTCAGTAGCACTTTACATTTTAGTGGTATTATTGCCTGGCTTGTTGTGAATTGATTTAAAAAAAATAATTCATCTTAAGCAAGGCAATAGAGCAACTAAGATATAAGGGGTTACTTTGTGTTAAAGAATATGAGAAAAAGAAAACATTATTAAGGAGAGAGAACAATAAAAGAACAGTACTTAAGATAACGATTGACATTGCATTTAAATTTTTGAAGATCAAAGTTAACTGGAAAGCAGGAAGCCAGAAGAGAGTTCCATATGTGAAAAATGTGAGAGAAGAAACTATTAGCATAGAACTTAAACTTACATCTCACCATTTCATCTGTAAAAATGATGAGACCTTTCTGCCAATCTAGTACTGCACTTGATAAAAAATTCAAGATTCATAAATTCAAGATATCAAAAAGGAAAGCTCATCAGAACAATTACCATGAAAATATTTATAGAAAAGGCACAGGCTCAAAGACACATGGCACATTGGATAAAGGCGTACTTAGATCCAGTGACAGGACCCAAAGAGTGTGAATTCCATACCTGGTTAAGGCAGTGGAGAACTTGGAGAGGTGAATTAACAGAAGATAACTGATAACTGACATCCATTAGAAATGGCACATGGAACTAGAACAGTCTACTCCAGCGAGTGAAATAAAGGGTTCAGTTCAACATTCCAACCATCATAAGAAGGCCAGAGCATACAATGGCTGAAACATTGTGATAAATATGGCAAGAAAAATGAGTACAATAGTCCAAATAATGTAAATAGTGTACATAATACCTCATCTCAGAAATATAGACAGATACTGGAAGATATGTTACACCACTGGGAAAGTGACTGAAGCCGAGATGCCAGTTTAAGACCAACAACATTGCAAAATTATATTTGTATTTTATTTCAAATCACTAAATACATAGCAGAAACACGAGACCAGATATGGCAGCAATATTCAATGCATGGACAAATGGTAGACTTATAAATGTCTAAGAGATTCTGGCAAGAATAATTGTCTAATATGACACAATGAATCAATTTTCCTAGCAGCAGAACTAGCAACTGATTAATATAATTTTTCCACTTTATGTCAGTGGAAAACTTTAATCTGAGAAAACTCAAAAGGTCAGTCACTGGATGTTTACAGAAGGAGAAATGAATGCCACCTCAGATCAAGGCTTGTGGGCTTACATCTCATCTGCCAGGGAATTTCTCCTAATAACCTCTTGTTATAAAGCAGTCTTTGCTTCTTTTTGTTCCTCTAGAGACAAGATGTATCTCGTTTTCCCTCAGCCAAACTTTTTATTTCCCAGCAAACCACATAAAGGTAAGTACTTCCAAAAAATTTCTAAAAAAGAGCATAGCATGATGAAAAAGGCCCCAAACTTGATAAAAACAAAGTTTAATCATCAAAATGTTTATGTTATTATTAAGAAGAAAGACCAAAGTATTTTTTCAATATTTCATTAAATTTCTTAATCCTTTCTAGCATGTTAAAAATTTTGATTAAAAAGATTGTTTTTCTTAGTCAGCAGCTAGGAAATTTAGTATCTTTTTTGCAGTAAAAAACATTGGGAAATTCTTACAAATATCAAATAACTGTTGGATTTTAATTAAATTTTCATTTTTTTTTTTTTAACATCTGTTAAACCCGCTTACTTAATTTTATGAAATTTTGAGAAATTAAAATTCAAGGATTTTCGTATTTATATTAGTTAAAAACAGGACTCCTTGGAGAATTTAAATCATCAATTTGTTTTTTTCAAACAGAAACAACATTTACCGAAAATCTGCTCAGAATCGTAAAATAAAAAATGCAATAAAACTATAACAATATTTAATTAGAAAAACTTTTAATTGCTTTTATAAATAAGATTAAGGACACTATTGTCTTAGAAGAATAATAAATTTTTACAAGAATTGCTTTCATTTTTTTAAAATTTTTACTGGAAAAATTTATTAATTTTTTAATCTTTTAAAATCCTGTATTAATATCAGCAGTTTCAATGATATTATTATTAAAAAAAAACTATATTTACTAATTATAAATGGAAAAGTTTAATACAAATTATTAAACACCCATAATTTTTTAAAATTTTGAATGTTTTTATTAGTGTATAAACGTGCTGTTTTTTTGTAAGTATGGGTGACCATGCACAGAATCATCAGAAAATAAGAGCAATGACTATAGTAAATTTAAAGCCAAAATTTCTAAAATTCAATAAAACAGAAAAATATTTTCCTAAATTTTAAGATTACTGAATATATAAAATTATATAAAAAAAGCGCTCATGCCATTTTCTTAAATTATGTTTTACAGATAAAATCTCCATAGAACTAAATTAGATCTTTCATTACCTTGTCAAACATTTAACACAGCTACTGTCAGTTAAAAATACAGCTACTGTCTGCATAAAAAATGCGTTTCTGCAATATTCTAAACTTAAAGTAAATAGTATTTCTTTCAAATAAGATTAATTATACATTAAATCAGCTAATATTCCTCAAATAAAGCTTCAGAAAAGTATATTGCATTTTTGGAAGATTTTTTAATAAAGAGAATTACATTGCAATGACAGACTACTAAAAATTGGGTGCTAATCAAATATCTTACCAGAGAGAAAACAAGGAAATTCTTTCCAGTCAATTTAAATTAGTTTTTGAAATACAGAAAATATTGGAAATATTAAGTTTAATCTATTAACTTGAAATTAAAACTAAAATAAAAGCTTCAAGAAAGATTTTTCCTTTTTAAAAATTCATTATAAACATTAGGTATTGCATGCTAATACATATTCAACCAGTATGCAGTGCTTCGTTGTATGAAAACTAGAGGCACAGAGCAACAAAGAAAAATGTATCTAACTTCACAGGGTGGAATCAGATGAAAAAAAAGGAGGAAGAATGAGTATCCACTATCATAGAGTGGTTGGATATATATATATATATATATATATATATTATGCATGTTTCGTTAAAAACGACAGACAAGGTACTACAGTTGAGCTTTTTATTTAATTTTTCTTGTGTTCTGACAAAAAACTCATAGATAATTGTCTGTCGTTTTTAACGAAACATGCATAAAGGAAGGATTGCTGCCTAAATATACAAATATATATATATATATATATATATATATATATTTTAGTTGGATAGATGTGAGTTTGTTAGCTCTATCTCTGGTATTGAGCGCTTTCTAATAAGTACCCAGACATAATATATAAATAATTATACATATATATATTTATTTATATTTATATACACTTTTCACACACATATATATATATATATATATATATATATATATATATATATATATATATATATATATATATTAGGGAAAAAAAGTATGACAAAGTGAAAAAAGTTTTGTGTGATGCCTTTTGTTATTTAGGACTTCTTTGGACAAAGTTCACAATTTTGAAATACAAAATACTACTCTAATTAAAAGAGAAAACAATTTACTAAAACAAAAATGCCTCGAAAGTGCTTTCATCTCTAGATCATCCACAGTATATTTGTGCCTAGATTCTTACATTTCACCATTCTGATTATCACAATGTGACGAAAACAAACAAAAAACAATCTAAATGAAAATCTGCAAGATTACCTACCCAAAACATATATTTACAAAAATATATTTTGAAATTTGAAATTTTCAACATCTCACTTTCATTTGTGTGCATGTGTAGCCACATGTAGTAGACATAAAAGTCCAAGGAAGTCCTTAACCATGAAATGCATCACCCAAAAACATTTCTTGAATTTATCATACTTCTTTCCCCTAAAATAAAATTGTTCATGATATATAAAAATTGATATATCATTATCCTATTTGCAGAGCAAAATGGACATTCAGATAGGGCATTTCTGAATTTCATTTATTTGTTATATATATATATATATATATATATATATATATATATACACACACACACACAAACAAACAATGTATATACTTGAGTACAGTGTGAGTTTTTACAATCAGGTAATTTTTTTTTTCTTAAAAGTCATGCATTTTCAGTACACAGTTATATGGGGTGTGTTTGTGCATATATATATATATATATATATATATATATATATATATATTTGTGTGTGTGCATGTCTCTCTCTCTCTCTCTCATATATAAATTGTGTATGTTGAGTGCTTGTGGTAATCAAACAGTGGTCAATGTAAAATAACAGAGATAAAATTTATATTATTACTAATAAATATATATTTTTTTCACACCATTTGGTACAACTCTAGAATTTCATGCACATAGCAATTGTCAGGCACAAATTCAATGAAATTCAAAGTTGTACCACATGGTGAGGAACAAATGTATATTTAGTAGTAGTACAAAATTATATATATATTAGCAAGCTTTGAATATACGCTCTTTTAGCGCTAGAGGGCGTCATCAGTGATGTTCTAGAAAAGGATCATTGGGCAGTTTCGGGTCTTTCAAACATCATACTGACCTCACCAAATCGACCCCCACCCCTCAGAGCTGATCAAACTCTGAAACACCCTCTAAAAAAATGCTTGTTTGCGCTGACTTTTATAAATCTACCCCGTAATCTCACGTTTGATTGGAGATTGACCAACAGCCAATCACAATGGTGGAAATTCTTTTTAAGCTGCTTACGGGTAATTTTTTTTTTCCTTTTTTTTTTTTTTTTTTGTGGACACCCCCTCATCGGATACTTAGACGGTAATTATGTTTTTCGTTTTTACCCACTTCCCCTCACGTATCATTTCACCAGCAATAATTACTATATACAGAGATAAGAAAATACAGCCATTGAAATTAATAGATTACAGCGAATCAAGCCGAGAGTGCTTATAAATAAAACGTAATGAATAAGCGTAATTTAAAAGGCATATCAGTGTAAATTTTATCGCTAAAAAACAACCGTTTCATCCCAGTCTTATCAAGTTGAATTCTGGGAAATAAAATAATAGACATGTAAATTAAAGATGACTAATGAAGTGGGTGGGGGGGAATTTTACAAGGAAAACTAGAGACCAATAATAGTCAGACCCAGCAAATAATCCTTCTATTTACAGAGGGAAAGGTTTACAGGATCTGATATATAAGGACTCCAAAACCTTGAGATGATATAAAGAGTGGGACCTTGATAGAATAGAAAAATGGTCCAACCTAAGGTTAGTAATACAAATCCTGCTATTAATAATATATTGTGTGCAATAGATGACCCACATGTATTAACTAGTTGACTATTGCTAGAGGCCAGATTCAAAATCCTGGGAGGTAAATGCTACTTTATCCTAAAATCCAAACATTGAGAAGTCCTCCCTATGAAGTCGAGTCCACAACTACATTCATATTTGTAAATGACAGCAGTCCAAACAATGTAAATAATTACAATACCTCATCTCAGAAATATAGACAAAATAAATGTTTAAAGTAATAAAAATATGAAAGATTAAAAAATAAAATCAATCAATTCTTCAGGAATTATTTTGTTCGTGTTTTGGTTACGAAACTGAGAAGCTATGACACTTCAAAAAAACTTGAATGAGCGAGATGTGCTTTAAAGGCAAATAGAACCTTCCTTGAATATGAAGCACTGCATAGCTGAGTGGTCAAAACACATCGGATCAAATAACATATCTTCTATAAAGGGGGACAAAATAAAATACTGTTTAAAATAAATGGAGTGTCTACTCAAATATAGGTATCCACTAAATATAACATTTAAATTTATATAACAATTGCATCTAGCATGAAACAGACTGTCGCCTCTATCTCTATGTGTTGACTTATGTTCACTTTTATATTTACACACGCTCTATCTCTGATATTGAGCACTTCATCCCATAAATATAGTACATCTTAGGACTATATTTCTTTATATACATACATATATACATATATATATATATATATATATATATATATATATATATATATATATATATAGTAAAAAAAAGGTAAATAATCCATCGATATATAATCCAAGTGGATCCTAGTAATATAAAATATTAAAACTGATTCACAAAAAGAGCTCAATGTATTTATTATTACAGGGCAAATAATTAATACACAAAATCCAAAATCACCGCATATGGAGTGATAGGAGGTGACTTTGTATTTTATTGTGTATTATATATATATATATATATATATATATATAGTACAGGTAATTAATCCGTTGGTATATAATCTGGGTGGACCCTAGTAATATTAATTATTGAATCTGATCCACAGAGAGCTTGATGTATTTATTATAACAGAGCATATATATATATATATATATATATATATATATATATAAAAACAAATAAGATAAAATGTAGAAACTTCCTGACTGAGTTTCATGTAACTAGTGACAATTTGTTTGGGTGTTGAATAATAAATTGAATTTATTTATAGATATATAATTCATAAAAGAAGCAAAGTCTTTTAGATACTAGATTATCTGTAAATGAATTCAATTTACTAATTCCCTGATGATCAGATACCATTTCTGCCAGAAAGACAAGTAGAAACATTTTATCTTATTTGTTTACTATTAATGTTCTAGTTCTTAATATTGATTACTTATAAAATTCCTTGTCTTAAAAGTGTTAACCTCCAGAAATACACTGGCCAAGCCAAGTGCTTTTGTTTTTATATATATATATATATATATATATATATACTCTTTCATATTATATACTAGTCATTTTTGAAAGGATTTTTTTTTTATTTTATCCAACCTTATTTCTTATAACTATAAAACATTATTTTTAGTTGGTACATGGGTTTGAGTTACTATGCCTGTTTGTACTTTATTAAATAGTGAAATTAATAACAACTGACATAAATTGAGAAGTTCCACTAAAGAAAGATTGTGCCTCTGACAGGAATTGAACCTGCATCCCTCTTTTCCATCAGGGAAACCACATTTTGAGCCAAAGTGTGCTTCTACCAGTCCGACCATCAAGACCAGCCTGACAGGGGAAATTTAAATTACCTATTTAACGAAAGCACCTTTTTCTTGGAACTTCATTGAATCTATCTCCACAAGCTTCAGTTTTGTAACACAAATGTAAACAGCCACTTTTGAAAAGATTTTTTTAAATTTATTCGACATTATTTGTTATTGCTATAAACATATAGGGATAGCAACTCAAGTACATGTATCCATTAAAAACAATGTTTATAGTAACAAGAAATATATATATATATATATATATATATATATATATATATATATATATATATATATATATGTATGTATATATTATAATAATAAAATTTGAATATTAGGGAGTTGGTACAATGTATTAATAACAAGAAGTTTTTAAAAATTGTTTCTGTTTTGCTTAAGAAAGACAAGGCTGCAAAGTTGTCAATGATCCCAAAGAAAATTTGGACATTGTAGAATAAAACTTGAAATTTTCATCTTGGAGGTGGTTCCAGAATATCCAGAATGAGTAAAAAATCTCACAGTCCCTTATTGCAATATAAATAATCCTCTTTTGTTGACTTGCGAATCTCAGGTTCCAAATCTGTTACAGGAATCTGGAAAATACAATTGAATACAAAAGATGAACAAGCTGAATATTCTGGAATAAATATGGTGCAAAAAGAAACAAATCTCCATTTAACAATTTATATGTCAGAATTCTATTCTCAAACAATGATCAGCAAAAAAAAAAATATTTATATATACACTACAAGCAAAAAGTTTTTTTACACTATTTACGTTATTTGGACTATTGTCCTCATCTTTGTCACCATGTTTATCACAACGTTTCAGCCATTGTACACTTCAGCCTTCTTCAGTTGGTTGGAATGTTGAACTGAACCCTTTATTTCACTTACTGGGGTAGACTGTTCTAGTTCCACATGCCATGTCTAATGGATGTCAGTTATCTCCTGTTAATTCCTCTCTCAAAGTTCTCCACCGCCTTAACCAGGTATTGAACTCACACTCTTTGGGTCCTGTCATTGGATCTAACTAACACATTTATCCACTGTGCCATGTCTTGTATAGACATACAAAAAGTTTTTTCTTTAAAAAACAAAAAAAAACAAAAAAAACACCTTAAAACAAGATATTATTTTTAAAGTAAAATATATAATTTCAGTAACTACAGTGTATTTGTTTTTATTTCGCAGTCTTTCTCCAGACTCTTCTGACTACCAAAAAGTTTATGTTCGGATTCTTCTATCCACAATACATTTTGCTAAATTATGAATATTTTCTTTTCACCATTAAGCCCTCAGTAGACTTTTTGAAATTAACAAAATTTTCAACTAAGTTAAATGTCGATACAGGTTCTAAATGTTAACTCAACACTGACTAATGTTGCAAACAAAACATATGCAGCTGTCTCTGAAGAAAGGATTTTGAAAGTTTTTTTTATTTATTTTTTAATTTCGAAGTAATTTGTACAAAATGACAAAATAAAAGCAGCTGAGCATCGAGGTGAGGGCACAAATTGAAATTTTATTCAAAGAAGGCTACTCTCAAAAACAAATTGCCAAGAAGTTGAGCAATATTCCTTACAAAGGCAATTAGAAACTATTGCAAATATTAACAGATAAAGAGCTGGAGCACCAGAAGTGACAACTACTGCTGAAGATAAACACTTGTTTATTGACAGCAAAACAAAAACAAATTGATGGAAAACTGCTCCAGAATTGACTGCTGACCTTAATTCTGTTTGATAGCAACTAGTGTCACTCTCAACTGTGAAAAATTGAATTAGATCAGCAATCCTCAGAGGGTGCAAAATCCTTGATACATATGGTGAATAAGCAGAAAGGAGCAAAAAAACATAAAAATTAGATAAGAGAGTTTGAAGAGAATACCCATAGAGTGAGAGTGAGTTTTTCAGTGCTTGAAGAATGAGGTTTGCTATATACTTTTTTTTCAAGAACTGTTGTAAAAATTGCCAAAAATTTGTAAACTTGTAATAAAGGTAGGTGGTGGTTTTACTGATGAAAACAAAATATGATGCTGTTGTATGAAAATTTTTTATAGTTATGTACTTATATTTTGTAAAAATAAAAGCAAATCCACTGTAGTTAGTAAAATTTTATCTTTTACTTTAAAAGAATACAAAAACATCACATTTTAAGATGTTTTAAAGAAATGCAGGCTGATTCCAAAATTTTTGCCTGTAGTGTAGAGAAATCACTGGACGGCCATTTCGTCCTATTTTTGGGACTCATCAGCAGTGTGCATCTACTACCAAGATTCGAACCCAAACAGTTTTCGATACAACACAAGCGTCATACCAACTGTACCAACGGGCCTCAGTGACAAAAAAGAAACTGAATAGACTTGATATAGTGCCACTACTCACAAATGGTGATACTCATCCAAATATTCATAACCTAATGGATTGTACCCCAAGAGCCACGTCTTTCCTTTCCCCCAAACTGCTCCATTGCAGAGCATTAACTGGGTCAAGCAAGGATATACTAGTAATAGAATTTTGAAGATTTAGGCAAATCATTATAGTAATTCATAGAGTTTAGAAGAATCCTCAGCAGAATGCAGAAAGCACTGGACGACCATTTCATCCTATTTTTGGGACTCACCAGCAGTGCACATCCACTACCGAGATTCAAACCCAAACAGTTTTCGATACAACACAAGCACCATACCAACTGTACCAACAGGCCTCGGTGACAAAGAAGAAACTGAATAGACTCACTACTCACAAATTCCATGGTGATATTCTTCCAAGTATTTATAACCCAATAGATTGTGCCCCAAGAGCCATGTCTTTCCTTTTATACTTTCAGGTGATGTTTGTGCCTGCATTTTGGTATGAGTTCACTTCGAAGGTTCAGTAATTTTTCCTGGTCTTTATATTTTATTAGAAGTATTTTCTCTTTACATTTTATTAGAAGTGTATATATATATATATATATATTATATATATAGATAGATAGATAGATACCACTCAAAAAAGCGATACCTAAGGTTTAAAATGCATTTTAAAAATGAAAATTGTTTCTTGAAGGGTCCATGTAACACTACTGGGGTCCACAGAAAATTAATATCAGATATTGTGTATTTGAATAGTTTCCGTGATTAGCAGCAATTTGCAAGATGATGTCCTAACATTGTATGGTAAACATTTGAAAAATTTCCACAAAGTTATGCTAGCTCAGTTTAGTGACCTACTCATGATGGATACACCAATATGAGCAACAATTTCTTTTGAAGTTAACGTTGCCAATGTAAAAATTTCTTTGCAGGAGACCCTCATTGAATTGCAGTGGGATGAAATATTGCAAGCAAAATCTAAAGATAGGAAACAGAAAATACAGAAAACAAATGACACTACTTAAAATAACCATTATTCAGGAAGAAAGTACAACTCTACATTATTGCTATTCTATCATCTTACCTTGTTGAATTGAGTTTTAGTCATATACTAGCAGCATGGCCCGGCGTTGCCCGGGCTTGATTCAAAAATCGTACGACTCATATAGCAATCGCTATCACTTGACTTAAAATGTTTTTGCCCTTCCTTGCTTTTAAAGGAGTGCCCTTTGCCATGCTGATGTTGCTACACGTCTTACTGCTTGCCATTCTCACACTGCAAATTTTTTTTTCTAAGCTCTATACTAAACATTAAATCTGTTACGAAAAAAGAACTAAACAAAATGAACACAAAACAATCAGCTTTAAAAAAGGACTCGTAACTGGAAAAACCGAATGAAAAAAGAATGTTAACAACAAATACGTATTCATACCCAACCCAGTTCTGTGGAATCAGAATCAACGTTGAGTTTAAGCAAGCGAATGAGCTAATTGGAGTAAAGTGCCATGCAGATTTAAATTTTTCCCCACTTGTGATGAATGCAGCTATCGATTTTTTTTGCATGCTAGCATGCTAGTTAACATTTGTGTCAGTCAGCTGTTGGCTCTCACGCTGACCAGTAGAAAATGGCTGCAAACTACATGAAAACTGCCGTAGAAGCATGAAAAAAATCAATTATTTCCACTATCGATGGGAGTTGGGAAATGCAAAGTCAGTCTTGGCCTTCCCACTAACTTGGAGCATGTGCATGTAAATTTTGGTGCAAATCCATCAAAAATTGTGGCCGTGCATTCGTTACACACACACACACACACACACATCCTGCTTTTTATAGATAGAGATCTCACTATCAAAAGCCCATAATAGACTCAACATTGTGAAAAGAAGTGATCTTTTGACTCATTAGCAACAATGGAGGTGAATATAAAAAAAACTAGCAGAGCAGCATCACCCACAGGGATCATGTTGAATAAATCTGCACTTTTTCAAAATTTATTAATTACTCATATATTTAAAATGGTTTATGAGTTATTTTACTAGAATACATAAATGTTCCATCAAATTTAGTTGTTAAATACAAGTTTATTTTCATGAAATTAACTTCAAAATAAAGTATATACATTTACTCTTTCTTTAATACAATTCTTAATCTTATTAATTAGTAAAAAGTAAAATAAGCTTTTTTTCATTGTACAGTTATGGGAGGGGGTCCACCAAAACAAAATTAAGAATAAAAGTGGTCCTTGGGTAAAAAAAAAGGTTGAGAACTACTGAAGTACATCATTAGAACCATTTACCATATTCAGTCGAGATTTTTTTCTTTATAGTTTCTAAAAGACAAAACTATTTAATACACAACAACATTAATAATAATAATAATAATAATAATAATGATGATAATGATAATACTAATAATGATAATAATAATATTGAGGGTTATTCCACAAAATAATAATAAAGAACAATAATAAGAACAATAAAGAACAAAGAATAAAGATAACCACCCAGATATCATTATTAGAGACTGCAAACAAAAAATTGCCTCCTTATTGATGTGGCAGTCCCTGCAGACTGCATCTCTGAAGATCTTCAAAAAGCTATCAAAATACAAGGACATTGAAATCAAAATCTCAAAAATAAAGCACATGGGAACGTCAACAATCCATATTATAGTTGGAGCCCTTGGGTTGGTTCGAAAAGATTCCAGTAGACTCATTGACAGGATTCCTGGAAGCCCATGCCTTAAAGAAATACAAAAAAAATCTTTCTCACGAGTACAGCCCACACCTTATGAAAGACTTTATCTATGTAAAATGTGTGTGTGTGCATTTTTTTTTTTAAATTGGTTAGTGGAAAATGTCATGACACCATTTCTAACCTTAGGTTTCTGGGTGGGACCTGCAAAGAAACGTGTACACACCAGAAATCAAAGGAAATAAAATAAAAATAATAATAGCTGCCCCCTTGTTGTTTCATGTGACCATCACAAGATATCATTGTAAGACTTAGTTATGCTTTGAACAGACAACCTTTTAAAATCTCTGGCACAAAGTTGGTAGACATATAAGAGTTTATTTCTGTGACTGTTTGCATGTATATATGATGCCTGCAACTCAACTTGAATAAAACTACCTCTGGCTATAAGGGAGATTAGTGGTCTTGGGGAGCATGGAATCACCTCTTAATTGCTGTTGTTCCAAGGTCCACCCTGACCCAGAGTGGTAGCACCTGTTAGGGTCCCAGCTATGGGTAAATAGTGAACCCACAAACAAAACACTAAGTATAAAAATACATTTTTACAGCAAAATTACCAACATTACCTATTTATAGCAAAATGACCAGCAATACATTTCATCTGTAGTTGAAGGCATAAAATTGTGTTCAAAATATTTAGATTTCAGGATTAAATAACCCATAGAGGTTGATATGCCACTAAACAAAATACAACCAATATATTTTTATATAAAAAAATGACCAACAATACATATTTATAGTAAAAATGACCAACAATGCATTTAATAGTAAAAATGACCAACAATACATTTTATAGTAAAAATGACCAACAATACATTTTATAGTAAAAATGACCAACAATACATTTTTATAGTAGAATTACCAACAATACATATTAATAGTAGAATTACCAACAATACATTTTATAGCTAAATGACCAACAATACATTTTATAGCTAAATGACCAACAATACATTTTATAGCTAAATGACCAACAATACATTTTATAGCTAAATGACCAACAATACATTTTATAGCAAAATGACCAACAATAACTTATCCAAGCTATGGGCAAATAAAGAACCCCTGACTAAAAACAAAACCCTATGAAAGTATAAAAATACATTTTTATACTAAAAGATACCAGCAATACATTTTTATGTATAAAAAAAAAGTTACCAATGATATGTCTTTATCATAGAATTACCTAAAATACCTATTATCTGTAGATATCAACAATACATTTTATGGCAAAGTGACCAACAATACATTTTACATGTAGCTTGAGGCAGAAAAACATTTTTATTACTTCAATGCTCTCAAGAAAATCAAATTTTGGCATTAAATGACCCATAAGGAATTTATATACTGTTAAATAAACAAATCAATCAAAAAAAAAAAAATATCAATGATTTTGATCCACAGAAATAGTTTTTGTCTTTCCAAAAAGTAATAAATCTCTAAGGAAGAGAAAACACAGATCTTCAGTTTTGCTAACAGATTGGACCATAGATCATTAGAAATATAACCTGACCACTTTCCAATTCCAGAAATAAAGAATAAAAAATCCGATAACTTACAAGTCTGGTAATGTCTTTCATGATTAGAAATGGCAAGAGAGAAAGAATGACAGAAACTAAATTTCCAAAGCCAAAAAATCACAAGACAAAATGAACACCATTAGGTATGTCTGCAAACTTGAAAGAAATAGTAAAGTATTTGGGTTATGTAGACTGAGAAAACTCTTTTCTCTCAACAAACAAGGGTATGCATTTTTGTCAACAGCTGACAGTCTGGGTAGGGTTCTTGGAGGAGGTGAGAGGTTTCATACCTATCCTCATATCAAAGCAAGTGTTCTCAGCTATGGCATAAGGAAGAGAGAGGTCTCTGGGGTGGGATACATTTGGTAACATATGCAAAATACCCCTTTTTATCACATCAAAAGAAAGACACAATCCAAAGTACATGTTTAAGCATCTTTCTGATGCCAAACATTTTCTGAACGAACCCTGAGAATGTGCCAAAATCTAATTCTTTTCTTTTATGATTATAGAAATGGTGTGACTCAAATCTCTGAGAAATAATGCAATTTAGTTAGAAAATTGAATATATGTAATATTCTTCACATTTAAATTTTTAAGTTCTTTAACTTGAAAATTCTTTGAAAAAATCATGAAACACTAGAGTTGTGAATTGTTCGATATAATTCTATAATCATACTTATTATAAAACCCAGGTTGTGTGTGTGTGTGTGTGTGTGTGTGTGTCTGTACATTTACATATTGGATCGGATTTCCTACATTTTTCAACCGATTTTAACAAAACTTCACAAGACTACGTAAAATTACCTTGCGATGGTTCTGACAGCACCAAAAATTGAAAAAACACAATTGTTTTTGCACGAAATCAATTTGAAAACATGATTAAGAATCATCGCGAGAATGAAAGGGGGACAACCCATATCGAGTTATACTTATTATAAAACCCAGGTTGTGTGTGTGTGTTCATTTATATATGGGAACAGAATTCCTACATTTTTCAACCAATTTTTTCAACAAAATCGCTTTTTTTTTGGCAGGTAGTGTTTCTTATTATCTTGCACACTTTTTTCTTTATTTTTACATTCAGAATGCTTTAAAAATTCCATTTACAAGACAATTCTTTATAATAAAATTCTATTCAATCAGTATACTCATAACGATTGAAAACAATGTTTTTGTTTGAGTTTGGGTTTGACCAATTCGTAAAAAACCCCAAAAAAACAAAACAAAAAGAAAAACTAATTAAGACATGCATGTCTGTCAACCTTAAACAATAATCTTTGTCAATTTTATTTTTCAGCTTTTATGATGATCGATACTTGATCTATCTCTGTTACATCCCCGGGCAACGCCAGCCTCCACGGCTAGTTTTATATATATATATATATATATATATATATTTTCTTTGAAGAAAAAAAGACAGTAGAGCTGTGAATTGTTAAATATAATTCTATAGTTATATATTCAGTTACCTCCTAAAAAAAAAAAAAAAAAAAAAATGAACATACATGATGAAAAAATTCTCCAAACCTAATAAAATCAAAGTTTTATCATTAAAATCTTTGTTATTATTAAGAGAAAACACCAAAGGATTTTCTGATTATTAAATTATGTTTTTAGCATTTTTTCAAAAAATTCAAAATTTTGGTTAAAAATTTTATTTTTCTTGTATAAATCGGTATGGGAATTTTAGTGTATTTTTGCAGTTAAAAACACACTGATTAGGAAATTCTTGAAAAAAAATCAGATAATTGTCAGATTTTAATGAAACTTTCAAGACTTATTTACAAATGAATGACATTATTTTTTAAATGTTTTATTTTTAGAAAATCTTTGGGAAAAATATTTTTTACATCTGTTAACCCCCACTAATTTAATTTTATGAAATTTTGAGAAATTCATTTTTGTAGTGCTTAATGTTTATATTAGATATAAGTTCAAGTCCTTGGAGAATTTAAATCATGAACAGGGCCCCCAGTTACAGAAAATCTGCTCTGAATTATAAAATAAAAAATGCTATAAAACCAAGACATTTTTTAATTAGAAAATTTTTTAATTGCTTTTATGTATAAAATATATTATGGACACTATTGTTTTAAGAAAAAAAAATTTTTCAATGAATAATGATTTTTTAAAAGAATTGTTTTCATTTAAAAATTTTTAATTAAAATAATTTATTTAGCTTTTAAAATTCTGTTTTAATTTGTAGCAGTCAAGTGATAATGTTATTAAAATAAGACTATTTACTAATCAAACTGAAATGCTCACTAATATATTAAGAAGAATTTTGAATTTATTCTATGTGTGTATAAACATGGTGATTTTTATAAATACAGATGTCCAAACATGACATTATCAAAAAACAAGTGCAGTAACTATAGTAATGTTAAAATGTATTGATAATTTTTTTAACATTTTCTCAACAAGTGTTTTCGTAAGTTAGACTATAAAGACAAAGTAACTAAAATTCAATAAAATATAAGATTGTTTAGAATATTTTCTTAAATTTTTAAGATTACTGAGTAGTTAAAAAAATATATAAGAAAGACATCACATTATATTCAAGTAATTGTTACAGTTATGTCCCCCTTAGAAAAAAATCTCAAACATAAGTCTAGTGAGAAAGTTGTCAACACATCATAAAAACACCCATCTGTATTTTTAAAAAAATGCTTTTCTGCGATATTTTAACTAAAAGTAATATTTGTTTCAAATGAGATTAATTAAAGTTTACATTAGTTAATCTTCTTTAAATAAAGTTGCAGAAAAATATATTTTATTTTTGAAAGGTTTTTTAATAAAGAGAATTGTGTTGACAGATTTATTAATAGAGGATTTTAGCATTTCTTCTGATAATAAAAAAAACTCATTGAAATCAATTTAAATTCAGTTTTAAATACAGCAAAGTATTTTGCATAGTGAAAATATTAAATATCTTACCAGAGAAAAAAAAAAGAAATTCTTTCCAGTCAATTTAAATTAGTTTTTGAAATACAGAAAATATTGGAAATATTAAGTTTAATCTATTAACTTGAAATTAAAACTAAAATAAAAGCTTCAAAGAAGATTTTTAATTTTTTAAAAATGCAATTTAAACCTTATGCATCACATTACTTTGGAGGTACCTATGTTTTGTCCACAGATAAACAACTTAAAGATAGAGGATGAAAAGTCACACTTTTGCCCTATTATACCCTATGCATTTCAGAAAAAAGTAGACTTTGGAATTGCAACAAAAAGCATTCATAAGGTTTACTTGGATCATGCTCCAGATCCAAGACAGTCAAAAAATGGTTTGTCAGATTTCCTTGGGGTGATTTTAACCTAAACAATCAACCATGATCCAAGCAACCATTTGACATCAATGAAGAAGTTTTGCCTGCCATTGTGGAGAATAAACTGAAGATTTCATTGAAAGAGATTACTAAGAGTTTGAAAATCAATATTTCAACTGCCTTTCACCATTTGAAGAGACTTGGATTAAAAAAATGGCCCATTTTGGCAAATCAAAAAGATGTTATTTTCCACAAGACTGCATGTTGCAAAACAGATCTTGCCAAAGCTTAAAGACTTGAAATGGAAAACCCTCCAGCTCCCACTGTATTCTCCTGGTTTGGGTCCTTCAGATTTTTATTTGTCCCCACCTCTACAAAACAATAAAAGATTTGGCTCTTTACATTCTGTTGAAAACTACCTCACAACCTTCTTTCAAAAAATAAAGATGAAGTTTATATAAAAATGGCATCAACAAGCATGTAGAACAATAGGAAAATGAGAGTTGTTAAAATCAATGGAGACAATGTACTTAACTAATAAATGTTTTTTGTGCCTATGTAAAATTTTGTTTATAATTTTCTAACCAGGCACAGACTTTTGCAATAATATAATAGCTGCCAACATATCAATATACATACCTATATAGCCATATAGGATAAATTCATACAACTACTGCTGGGAGCCAGGCATGGTTTGGGAGTAGAATAAATATTACCCTTAAACAAGGACACTACTGCCTCATGAGGCTGCCATATTTTGGTTTGCCATCACGGTGTGGAAATGCCTAGTTCACGTAGACATATCCTTTTCCATATATTGGAGCTGCATCACACATTTTCACTTTTCTCTTGGTAATTGGGCCAGATTATCAACTTTCAAGCTTAAGTGTCTCTAGGCTGCAGCCTATATTAGGCCAACAGGAGATTCTGGCCCTGACTACATCCTCATGGATTCACACATTTCCAGTCTGTATCAATATACCTCGTCAATATTTTCATCAACTGGCTTTTTTTAATTCAATAACGGAAACTTTATTTGAATGAACTGAAAAGGTCACAAGACCAAGATGCTGTGCAGTTAATGCACTCTCAACTGGAAAGATTGAGATCAGGTTTCAAATATACACAATTATTCCAAGCCTTGCAAATATCAAACAATGAATATTTGCATGTTTTTGAAGACTGATGTTTGGGTAGCATACATGAAGAGACGGTGAATGACAGGATGGCAGACACACATAGTAAAATTGAGAGACACACAGGCAGATTAACACAGTGAGACTTACAGACAGATACACACAGCGAGACTGAGACACACAGCGAGACTGAGAGACACACAGCGAGACTGAGAGACACACAGCAAGACTGAGAGACACACAGTGGGGCAGGTAAATATAGCAAGACTGAGAGACACATGGGGGGCAGATACAGACAGCGAGACTAAGACACACAAGGGCAGATACAGACAGCGAGACTAAGACACACAAGGGCAGATACACACAGCGAGACTAAGACACACAAGGGCAGATACACACAGCGAGACTAAGACACACAAGGGCAGATACACACAGCGAGACTAAGACACACAAGGGCAGATACACAGCAGACTAAGACACACAAGGGCAGATAAGACAGACTAAGACACACAAGGGCAGATACACACAGCAAGGCTGAGAGACACACAAGGGCAGATACACACAGCAAGACTGAGAGACACACACGGGCAGATACACACAGCGAGGTTGAGAGACACACACGGGCAGATACACACAGCGAGGTTGAGAGACACACACGGGCAGATACACACAGCGAGGTTGAGAGACACACATGGGCAGATACACAGAAAAACTGAGATAAGCCCACAAAGAGAAAATGTGATAAACATCAGAATATAGAAAGTCTATGACAAATAATAGATAAAACGCCATTGATAGACAGCAAGAAAGAAACACAATGAGATATATATGTTGCTGAATGGACAGACATGAACAAATTCAGATTATAAAGACAGTATGGTTTACTATTACATTAAGAGGAACAATAATATTTTAAAGAAATGTAAAACATTTTGACAGCCTTTTGTAGATGATCATGACATCAACGAAGGTGGCCTGCCCCTTTTACCTCGGGTTCCTCCGTTTCATGTACTCAGGAGTAATTTGTCACTAGTGTTTGGAAAATTGACTAATCACTACTTGATGTTACAATCTAATTAAAATCATGATCATACTTTTCATAGCTATCAATTGGATGTTGGGTGGGAATGAAATATGAAACTTGCATGTGAATACAAAAGGGTGTTAGATGGAAAAGACCTAGAATCTCACCTCGTCAACTCCACCCCATATAAAGAAAGGCTTGGGTGGGGAAAATGAACTGAAGAAAAATGGTACAGTTTAAAAAGAAAATGATGGTCTTTTTTCTTAATTTTTTTAATCATTTCACTACAAGCAAGGTGATAATGCCACTAAGATGCAAGAGGTTACTGGAAGTGAAAAAGAATGAGAAGACTTTAGTGAAGAGAAAGGACTGTAAAAGAAGAGGTTTCAAGAAGACAGAAGCTGGTGCTATGTTCAATTTTCTTAAGTTCTATACTAAATTTGTTATAACCGATTCTTACAACGATGTACACAAGTAGCGAAAGATACCTACCAGAAACTAAACATCTTTATCCCTAATAAAGCGATAAAGTAGTGGATTTTTTATTTTGTGATTCCATTTACCTACTTGATTTTGTTCTAAGGAAACAATTATATTCAGAAAAGGCAGAAAGAAAGACAGACAGAAAAAAAGAAAAGAAAGAAAGACAGACAGAGACAGAAGATGAGAGGGGAGCAAAAAGTGGGGGTGGAATAAAGAAAGAAAAAGATAAAGTGATAGAAAATGAGAGGGAAGGAAGAAAGTGGGCAGGAGAAAGATGAGAAGACATAGAAAAGAAAGAAAGAAAGAATAAAAGAGAAAGAAAGAAAGAAAGAATAAAAGAGAAAGAAAGAAAGAAAGAATAAAAGAAAAAAGAAAGAAAGAAAGAAAGAATAAAAGAAAGAAAGAAAGAAAGAATAAAAGAAAGAAAGAAAGAAAGAATAAAAGAAAGAAAGAAAGAAAGAATAAAAGAGAAAGAAAGAAAGAAAGAATAAAAAGAAAGAAAAAAAGAAAGAAAGAATAAAAGAGAAAGAAAGAAAGAATAAAAGAGAAAGAAAGAAAGAATAAAAGAGAAAGAAAGAAAGAAAGAAAGAAAGAAAGAAAGAATAAAAGAGAAAGAAAGAATAAAAGAAAGAAAGAAAGAAAGAATAAAAGAGAAAGAAAGAAAGAAAGAATAAAAGAGAAAGAAAGAAAGAAAGAATAAAAGAGAAAGAAAGAAAGAAAGAATAAAAGAGAAAGAAAGAAAGAAAGAATAAAAGAGAAAGAAAGAAAGAAAGAATAAAAGAGAAAGAAAGAAAGAAAGAATAAAAGAGAAAGAAAGAAAAAGAATAAAAGAGAAAGAAAGAAAGAATAAAAGAGAAAGAAAGAAAGAATAAAAGAGAAAGAAAGAAAGAATAAAAGAGAAAGAAAGAAAGAAAGAATAAAAGAGAAAGAAAGAAAGAAAGAATAAAAGAGAAAGAAAGAAAGAAAGAATAAAAGAGAAAGAAAGAAAGAAAGAAAAGAGAAAGAAAGAAAGAATAAAAGAAAAAAAAAAAAGAATAAAAAAGAAAGAAAAAAGAATAAAAGAGAAAGAAAGAAAGAATAAAAGAGAAAGAAAGAAAGAATAAAAGAGAAAGAAAGAAAGAATAAAAGAGAAAGAAAGAAAGAATAAAAGAGAAAGAAAGAAAGAATAAAAGAGAAAGAAAGAAAGAATAAAAGAATAAAAAGAAAAGAAAAAATAAAAGAGAAAGAAAAGAATAAAAGAATAAAAAAGAGAATAAAAAAGAATAAAAAGAGAAAGAAAGAATAAAAGAATAAAAAGAGAAAAAAAGAATAAAAGAATAAAAAGAGAAAAGAAAGAATAAAAAGAATAAAAAAAGAAAGAAAGAATAAAAGAATAAAAGAAAAAAGAAAGAATAAAAGAATAAAAGAAAAAAAAAGAATAAAAGAATAAAAGAAAAGAAAAGAATAAAAGAATAAAAGAAAAGAAAAAATAAAAGAATAAAAGAGAAAGAAAGAATAAAAGAATAAAAGAGAAAGAAAGAATAAAAGAATAAAAGAGAAAGAAAGAATAAAAGAATAAAAGAGAAAGAAAGAATAAAAGAATAAAAGAGAAAGAAAGAATAAAAGAATAAAAGAGAAAGAAAGAATAAAAGAATAAAAAGAAAAGAAAGAATAAAAAGAATAAAAAGAAAAAGAAGAATAAAAGAATAAAAGAGAAAGAAAGAATAAAAGAATAAAAGAGAAAGAAAGAAAGAATAAAAGAGAAAGAAAGAAAGAATAAAAGAGAAAGAAAGAATAAAAGAATAAAAGTGAAAGAAAAAGAGGAAGTGACAGAAGATGAGATAAAGTGTTGGGGGAGAAAGAAAGAACAAAGACATAACAAAGTGAGAAAGGAATCTGTCTTATTTGATACTGGATCTCTAAATAGCATTCTGTATTTGTCTGAAGCAATTTAGTGAGAATGGATTCTAGTCTTAGAAGCCAGACTAGAATAAAAGAAGGTATCAAGCTTTGGGGGCATTAATGTCTCCCAAATCATGTGTAGGGAGTCATGAAAAAAAAAATTTTTTTTTTTTTTTTTTTTTTGTCCAATACCATGTTCCTTCGGGATGTAATCAATCAGAACTCTCTACAGATTTCTTCTCCCCTATTTACATTACTTACAGACTACCATCCTCAACTTTGTTGTTGTTATCACAAAATTTCAGCTGTTGTGCCCTCTGACCTTCATCAGGTGATTGTTGATCAGGGTAACCTATAGGAATTCCAAACTGAACCCTTTATTTAATCTTTCCTTCACTTAGACTGATTTCCACCAAAGCTGAGAGAGTCCTGACTAACCAGGGAGCAAGAATAGAAGAGTAATCAAGAAGACAGTAGATAACAATTGACATTGTATTTAAATTTTTAAAGATGAAAGTTGGTTAGAAAGCAAGAAGCCAGAAGAGAGTTCCACAAGTGAGAAGTGTGAGAAAAGAAACTATTAGTATAGAACTTACAGTTATATCTAACCAATTCAACTGTAAATTGATGAGACTTTGCTACCAATCTAGTACTGTGCTTAAATTCATAAAGTCTAAGTACCATAAAGAAGAGTTCATCTGAACAATTAACGTAAAAGTATTTATAGAAAAAAGCACAAGAAAGCTACATTACAGTGGTGGGAAAGTGACTGAAGCCAAGATGCCAGGTCAGGATCAATAATATTGCAGCTGATTCTTTTGATTTTATCAAGAATCTCTAAATATATAGCAGAAGCACCAGACCAGATGTGGCAGCAATATTCAAAGCAAGGATGAATGGTAGACTTATAAATATGTAAGATAGATTCTTCTTTGGATTTTATCAAGAATCTCTAAATATATAGCAGAAGCACCAGACCAGAAGTGGTAGCAATATTCAAAGGAAGAATGAATGGTAGACTTATAAATATGTAAGATAGATTCTTCTTTGGATTTTATCAAGAATCTCTAAATATATAGCAGAAGCACCAGACCAGAAGTGGTAGCAATATTCAAAGGAAGAATGAATGGTAGACTTATAAATATGTAAGATAGATTCTTCTTTGGATTTTATCAAGAATCTCTAAATATATAGCAGAAGCACCAGATCAGATGTGGCAGGAATATTCAAAGCAAGGATGAATGGTAGACTTATAAATATGTAAGATAGATTCTTCTTTGGATTTTATCAAAAATCTCTAAATATATAGCAGAAGCACCATGTGGCAGCAATATTCAAAGAAAGGAGAAAAATGAGCAAGAACTTATAGTGAATCAACTTTCTTAGAAGCTGGCCTAGCAATGGATTCAATATAGTCTTTCCACTTCATATCAGCTGTGAATGCTAGACTGAGAAGGCGTAATGAGTCACTCTCCTGAAGGTTGGCATCAGTCATGCTGATGAGAGGCAGCAAAGGGATTTTCAACTGATTAATAGAAAGAAGTTTCATTTTGGAGGTATTAAAATTAACAGGCCATTCCTTGCCTCAGTTAACAACTGTAGGTCATTTTTAGATCACCCGCCAATTTCACCTTATCGAACTGATCAGACTTATTAATCAAAACAAGAGTAAGGAGTAAATGGTTGTGTCATCAGCATAGATACCAAGTTGAGACAGCTTTCTAAGATCAATGATTACAAATATCCCTGAGTGAGCGAAACCAATAGATCTTGTTGCATACCACAGTTTTTCTAATTTTGTGGACTAGAATCACAAAAAACTGTAGCAAATAATCAAAACCATGTCACTCAAGAACTTTCAACAGCAGCAATGAGTAAAATGGATATCCCATGTATTTCAAAGACGAAATGACAATTATGCTGTTATTCCCCACTACTTCAAACAAAAGGTTAGGAAGGAAACCACATCGATACTGGAAGGAGCAATAAAATTAATTAGAGAAACTTATTTTCCTGAAAACTTGTCTTAAGAGAAAGGTTTTATATGTTATCCAAAAGTAGTACTGGCTACTTGATCAATGAATGCCAAATGATTCCTTATAAGAAAACAGCTAATATTAATATTACAATTAGAGATGCAGAAACAAATACTACACTTGATATTTACTTGACCCCCAACAGTGATGGGATATGGAAAAAGTTCAGTTTTACATGGGGAGCACAAGAGTATGCACATAGCAGGTCCCAATATTACACTGGCATCAATATTCCACCAACCCTCCCTCTTTAGTGCAATGAAGGAGGTGCTGCCACCGGGTTGGAATTCCCAGGGACCAGGCATCCCTCATTCATTTGTTATGTTCTGTCCAAAGATAAAAACACAATTGAGAGATAAAATGTTATTTGTCTGTCTGAAGGCAGAAACTACACTTTGATCCCAGGTTGGTAGCCAAGGACTGAAGGAAACTCAAGTAGCACTGACTGTGTTAGGTCAATGAATACCGAATGTTTCCTTATAAGAAAATGGTTAATACAGTGTATGGCACATATACCTCCCAGAAATAGCTCTTAAATAATGGTAAAACATTAGTGACAATGGTGTCTTCATCTAGCTAATCTTTTGCCATTATGTGGGAGGTATTTCTGACATAAACTGTATTACTCTTACAATTGCCATTATCTTTAGAAAATTGCATTAAATGACAAGACTGACAATGGGTATAACAGCTTTAGTGTGTGTGGGAGTAATGAATAATTAGTTTGTCCAAAGGTTTATTTATCCACTTATGGCATACAGGTGGCAAAATATTTTGGGAGATTTTTTCCAACATATCTGGCAATCAGACAATATGCAAGAATGTGAACTCAAAGTCTTCTCCAAGGCACCACCGAAAAGGAAATACAAGCCAGAATTTTGAACATGGATTGCTGATTCCATCTCTCCTGCAGATAATGGTTTTCTCTCACAGACCATCAATCATTTCTGTTTAGAAAATTCAAAAGCTAATTCTTGGAGTATTGGATAGCTAATTCTTAGAGCATTACCTGAATCTTTTATTTTGAAATTAATTTCAATTGATACTGGTGTGGAAAGTTGAATTTGTGAACCAACTTTTGTTTTGTCACAGTTTCTAATGTTCATTTTACACTAATGACTTGGGGAAAGGCATGAATCCATTTATTCCCCCACCAATGGGTTAAATAGCAATGTAGATTTTGGTGACAGTCTAGAAGAAAATACAAGCCTTTAAAGTTTGATTTTTTTTCCAAAAAAATAAAACAAAAACATGAATTCTTTATTATGTGTGACGATGTTATAGTTTTTGAATAATAATGCCTTTAAGAGAATCTTTGCCATTAATTTTTTATATTTTTTACAATTGTTATTGTGTGTTGGTTTACACATATTTTATGTCTGTGCTAACATTAAAAAACAACATGCCTAGAAGAAAAACAGAAATCAAATAGCAATCAATTATAAGAAAAGAGGAAAAAGAAAAGTAGTGAGTGTAAAGTGGAGAAAAACATGACAAAATCACCCTACACAGATGCATATCCACACAGACAGGTGCATGAATGTGCACACACACACACACAATGAAAAAAAAAAAAACTTGCACCAATGATAAGTGCATACAAAAAAGAAAAAAACAAGAAGTATAAGAAATCAATTGTTGATACCTGCTAACAATTGGACGGATGGGTCTGTCTACGAAACTCTGGAGTCAGGATGCTGAAGCTAACATCAATCAGCTAAGTGACAAAATGACAAACCTTTTACTTATATTAATTCTCTCTCTCTCATACATATATGTTGTTTGTTTAGTGGCATATCAACTCCTTATGGGTCATTTAATGCTGAAATTTAAACTGTCTTGAGAGTAGAAGTAATTTTTTTTCCAAAAATGTACTGCTGCTAATATATTTTTAATCATTTTTTTTTTTTTTTTTTTTTAAATGTATTTCTGGTATTTTTTCTATAAAAATTTTTATACTTCCATAATGTTTTGACCCCAGTTTGGGGGTTAAGTATTTGCCCATAGTTAGGACCCTAACAGGTGCTACCACTCCAGGTCAAAGTAACCTGGGAACAACACCAATTAAGAAGTGGTCCCACACTCCTCAAAACCTCCTGATCAGAGGCCCTGCTGCCAGATGTAGTTTATCGTCATACCCATATATATATATATATATATATATATATATATATATATATAGTACTCAAACTTTTGGCCTATAGTTTACAACTTTATTTTTTTTTTTTTTTTTTAAGCATTCAACCCCAAGCAAGGAAGGAGTGCCACTAGCACTCAAGGGGTTTCAGAGTAGGAGCGAGAACAAAGAGGAGTGATAGAGGAAAGGATGAAAAGACGGTTAAGGGATAGATCAGGGCATCTGGAGACGTCGACTGACGTTACATTTGAATAGTTGGAGATTATAGTTGTCAGGAAAACAAGAGGGGAGGGGAGTTCCACAGGCGAGAAGTGTGAGACATGAAGCTATTGGAGTAGAAGAGATGGCTATATTTAACAGTTTCAACAGTGAAAAGGTGAGAGCGAGATGCCAGCCTAGTTGAGCACTTAAATTTATGAAGTCTGGGAACCAGTGAAAGCAGCTCATCGGAGCAGTTACCGTGAAAGTATTTGTAAAAAAGACAGAGGGAGGCAATGGCACGTCTGTGAGAGAGCGGCTGCAGATGAGATGCAAGATCAGGGCCAATTACATTGCATATCCGTCTTTGGATTTTATCAAGGACTTTGAGACAATTAGAAGGGGCTCCAGACCATATATGGCAGCAATACTCCATGCAGAGGCAAATGGTTGATTTGTAGATTTGAAGGATCGACTCCGGTGAGAAAAATTTCCTGGCACAGCACAGGGAGCCAACTTTCCCAGTGGTGGATGAAGCTATTGACTCAATGTATTTGTTCCATCTCAGATCTGCAGACAATGTGAGACCGAGCAGTCGCAAAGTGGTGTTCTTGTGGAGTTGAGCGTCAGACATTCTAATAGGAGGCAGGGATGATTCTCTCTAGTGAGTAATAGGGAGCAGTTTTGTTTTCGAGGCATTAAAGTTAACCAGCCAATACCTGCCCCAGTCCACAACCGATTGGAGGTCCTTTTCAAGACAAACAGCCAGGTTAGTTTTATCGGCGACACTAGATTTGTTTTTGAGGCAGGAGTAAATAGTAGTGTTGTTCGCATAAATGCCTACTTGGGAACCTATGATATCAGGAAGATCGTTAATGAAGATAAGGTACAGAGTGGGGCCTAGGATAGAGCCTTGAGGAATCCATCACATTCAGTTCATTTCCTTTTATTCATGACTCTCTAACATCCTCCTGATATTCTTCTCACAAACCTTCTTTAAAATGAATGTACATAGATTACTGATCGATTGATACTTACCTTACACAATTGAGGGAAGAGGGCAATGGCAACAGGTAAGGCACAACCAAATGACAGTGTGCAGACAGCAGCATTGCATGGCAAGTGCATCTTGGGATATTTCTTTAAAAAACGCATCCTAATATAAAACGAGAAAAATATTTGAAGATTAGAGGAAGATAATAGATTAAAAAAAGGCAAAAAATAACTGCACAAAAGAAAGAAAGAAAGAAAGAAAGAAAGAAAGAAAAAGTAAATTAAAAGAAAAATAGAAGGAATAGAAAAAAGAAAGAGAAAATGAAGGCAATAAAGAAAGAAAGAGAAAATGAAGGCAAGAAAGAAAGAAAGAAAAATAAAAGCAAGAAAGACAGAAAGGGAAATAAAAGCAAGAAAGAAAGAAAAAAAGAAAAATAAAGAGTCTGAGTTCATGTAAAGGGAGCAGGAACAAAAATGATTTTTCCAGATACAAGTCCTACTATTTAACCCATAGCTGGTGGGGTAAGAGATGGGTTCATACTTTTCCCAAGAGTAATTGCAAGTGTAACAAACCCAACTAGAATCTAAACTCAGCACCTTGATTTCTCATTCCGAACCGCTATCCATTTACTGCACCCACAGATCCATCAATGGTTCAGATTAAAAATGTGCTTTTAGTGCATCCTCAAAACAAGACAGAAAAATCAATGTAGTTTCAACCTCAAATGCACTCCTCGCCGGTCTTTTGAACAGGAATAAAGGTTTATTCTTTGTTTCCTATTTAGGATTTGGTTTCTGGATCCTTCTGAAATCTTTTTCATTCTCTTTCAATCCAAGTAGCCCCTTGCATCATAGTAGCATTATAACCTTGCTAGGGATGAATTGATTAAAATAAAATTTATATATATATGAAGGCAAAAGTATTTAACAAATGACTGAAACTAACATAAGTATCATTCATTGGTGTCCAACTTGTTTAGAAATGTCATAAACTGTCAGCCATATCCAACCATTTTCTCAGATCAATGATTAAAAATGTCTCTAGGCAATTTAATCCTTTAGATCTCAAACTTTTGAAGTCAGGGCGCAAAATCTCTATCTATAAAAGGCAGGATATGTGTGTGTATGTGTAACTTTGCACATCAATAATTTCGACGGTTTGCATCAAAATTTTGCACATGCTCCAAGTTAGCGGAAGGCCAAGACTGACTTTGCATTTCCCAACTCCCATCAATAGTAGAAATAATCATTTTTTCATGCTTCTCACGTTTCATGTAGTTTGCGCCATTTCTACTGGCCAGAGTGAGAGCCTATAGCTGGCTGCTACAAATAGGCAGGAAGATTCTATTAGGCCAGCGTGAGGGCCAACAGCTGATTGACATGAATGTTAACTAGCATGCTAGCATGCAAAAAAAAATTGATAGCTGCATTTGTCACAAGTGGGAAAAATTTAAATCTGCATGGCACTTTACTCCAGTTGGCTCATTAAACACTATAAACTCAACGTTGATTCTGATTCTGTGGAACTGGGTTGGGTGTGAAAAAGTATTTGTTGTTAACATTCTTTTTTCATTCGGTTTTTCCAGTTACGAGTCCTTTTTTAAAGCTGATCATTTTGTGATCATTTTGTTTAGTTATTTTTTCATAACAGATTTAATGTTTAAAATAGAGCTTAGAAAAAATTCGCAGTGTGAGATAGGCAAGAAGTAAGGCATGTAGCAACATTAGCACGGCAAAGGGCACTCCTTTAAAGGCAAGGAAGGGCAAAAATATTTTAAGTCAAGTGATAGCGATTGCTGTATGAGTCGTACGATTTTTGAATCAAGCACGGGCAACGCCGAGCCATGCTGCTAGTCTTACCAATAATTGTAGGTGCACTATATACAAATTTTGGAAAAATATGTTATAATGAAGTCAAATATTGCAGAAAAGAAATAATGCAATAAAAAAATATGAAATAAAACATATGTTAAGTTTATTCATTCTTGCGATTATGAGAAACATGAGCCTGATGAGTCTTAGCGATTTCTTCAATGTTTTGGCATGTATTTGATAAGCAAACTCATTTCCTTGTCAATACATTGAAGAGTTCCTCTCTTTTTGCACTTAATTGTGGTGAGAGCAGAAAAGCCTAATCCATATAAATATGATATTTCAAACTAGTAAAATGGTCAGAGCTTTTTTTAGATATTGACACATATTCTTCTTTTATAGAAATCCAAAAAGCTTCAAGAGACAATTCATTATGTTTAATCATCAACCCACGATCGGTGGATATAGCTGCCAATTCTTCTTCTTCAGTTAATGTTAAACCAAAATCATTTGAAGTTTCCATGAATGGCTTTCGAATCCAATCATATTGTCCAATGTTACATGATAGAAAATAAGAACTTAGTTTTTCCTCCAAACTTGTTAAATGTTCAACAATTATTCGAAATATTTCATTTATGCATTTACTTACCAATGGAAATATTTCCAAATCACCTTCAACAGCTTTTCTTTTCCAAATCTGTAGTTTTCTTTAAAATTGTTATAGTGGAACACACCTATTCTATAGTTAATAGACTCTCCCACCTATAATAAGTAGGAGTAGTAGTAGCAGTCGGCAGTGAGTTGGTCAGTCAGTCGATGTCGGACGACCGTCAGTCGGATATTAAAGTATCAGCCACCCCAACTAGATTACTGCGTCATTACCTATTATAGTACGTCGAACCTATTTTAGGACCGACTTAGTACAAATACAAGCCTCCACTGTGAAACCACTACATAACAAAAATGCTTTCATTTTGACAGTGGATGTGAGAATATTTTCTTCTTTCCCTTGAATGCTGGTATTCAAAATATTGAGCTGCTGAAACATATCGGCCAAATTCTGTAACCCGACAATCCAAAATTCATACCGAAGGAGGTCGCAATAATGTAATTGTTTCATCTCTTCAAAAAACACAATAAGTTCTTGTTGTAATTTGTGTACATGAGTATGCACTTTCCCACTTGAAAGCCACCGCATTTCAGTGCATAAAAGCAACTGCCTGTGTTGAGAATCCATTTCAAAACAAAGTTATTCGAATAAACGTGATTGGACAGGTCTTGTTTTAATAAAATTTATCATCTGAACAACTTGATCTAAAACTTCTCTTAATTTTTCTCCTGATGTTTTTACCATCAAGCCCTTTCTATAAAGAAAGGCAGTGAGTTATGATAACATTCTTATTTTGTTTTTGTTTTTTTAAAAAAGTCGTAATGCCCTTCATACAACTTACCATGGAAGGAACCTCATCCGTACAAATGCCTACACACGACTTCCATGATAACTGCCATTTATCAAGACAGTTATTCAGAATATTAAAAACGTCCTCCCCTTTTGTAGTAACACTTAATTCTTTGCAAAAAAGAAACTGATTTACTATTTGGTCTTCATTAATAAAGTGATTGAATGCTAATAGATGCGACTTGCCATTAATGTCTGTCGACTCATGAATTTGGAATGCAAAATTTGAATACTGAAGTTTATTACTGCATACATTTTTTCTAGATATCAGAAGACATTTCTAGAATATGTCTGTGAACGGTATTGTTGGACAGAGGAATCTTATTTGTTTTCATTGCTGCTTCATTTCCCATCATAGTCATGAAAATTTTTTTGCAAGCAGGCAAAATAAGTGTTTCCCCTAAAGTATGAGCTTTCATATTTTGTGCTCTCAGTTTTGATAAGCGATTTGAGCTTTCTCAGAAACAGTCATACTTTTAAAAGAATTTGCAGCTTTTGTTTGCTGTTTGGACAATCTCTTGAAATGTTTTGTAAATTTGCAAATCTAATTCGTAGATTTATTTTGTAAGTGAGAATGTTTGGTTTTTGCATGTTTACTCAATTTACGAGGAAGCAATGATTCATTTGCCATTTTACATCCCTTACATTGGTTTTGCTTTCTTACTTGCACACTTCCAGAATTGGATTCTTCAATATCATGCTTCTTTTTAAGAAACCTATCTATTCTGTATGGGTGTATTTATCTGAAAATAAGTAGTATGCACAACACTTCCACTTTTAAAACCTGTTAGAGCCACACTTATGCATGCTTGGTTGGCAGAGCTGTACAAATTTCCAAGGAAAGGTGCCATATTTGAATTTAGAAAATACTGTAATGTTATTTTTATATATGTGTGTATGGAGCAGGTATGGTGGAGTAATAGATAGCAGCTCAGATTGAGGAATCGGAGAGCCGAGTTAAAATTTCAGTCAAATTCATTATATTAACTTACGTGCTAATACTCTTGGAAAAGGTATGAATCATCTTCTTCTCCCCCCAGCTATGGGTAAATAACAGGACAGACCGGGTTCTATAGCCTTGGATGGCAATTGATGTACTGCAGGAAGAAATGGCAAGCTACTGTGGGAAAAAATCTGCCTCGTCAGTCATGTATCGAAAGATACATGGTCGCCTAAGCGTGTATCACATAACTGTGTAAAGAGGGGGTAGGATAAATTGCACAAAACAAGACCCTCACTGAAAATAAAAGCATTTGAAAAAACAAAACAAAAATGTAGTTATGCTAATGGAACTGTTTTTATAATTAAATGATTTTCTACGACAGTCTGATTAAGTGTTGCTAATTTAAATCCTCCTAAAGTTTTATCATGAAATTCCCTAGAAAATCTGAAAGACGTGCTTCAATGATATTTAATGGCTGGTTGGCAGAAATCTGCTCAGTTGCTGAGTCAGATTTTAAATGTTTTCTTTGAATGAAAAAAAGAAAAGAATGGTTTAAGTAATCCTGATTGACGTGTTTATGATAAAGTAACTAATTTATCACATTTGCTTATAAACAAATAAATGATAAATTACTATGAAAGTATAAGACAGCTTTTAAATAAACAATCCTAATCCTCATCATCATTTTATGTTACATAATACATCTTTTAGTAATCAACTTTCTTGAACTAAACATGGAAGCCCAACCAGCAACTCCTACAAGTTCAATACAACAAAACAAAAAGCTTCCTATCACTGAAGCGTTCCTCGAGGGCTAACCGCAATGAGACAGGTACCACAATATAATAAAATAAATATATTTATTTCTTATATCTGAACCCATATTTTTGGAATGCCAGGATGCACCTAGACATCTTCCAGGGCACACCATTTGAGAACCACTGCTTTAGATCATAAATACGATAATCCTTGTGTCAGATCTTAAAGACGACAATCCAGATCTTATAGACTGATGTTACAGAATCAAAAACAAAGACCTTTAACAAATAACAAAAAACACATCACTTGAGAACTTCCAACAGCAGCAACAACTGAAATGAATAACACATGTAAGAGAAAATAATGACATAATCAAGATGTTGACTTTCAACACTACCAAAATCAAAAGGCTTAGAAGGAAACTCCCAACATTATTTAATCTGATAGCTGCCACTGCAGAACAAAGACAACCAGGATAACCAATCAAAATATTCTGATTATTCATTGCATAATCAGATTGCTGCTTTTTTGTTTCTTCTCTTTTCTCCACAGTTGAGTTTTGACAGACTGCTTTCAAAAAGTAGATGAATGAATGTATTAGTGAAGAGGATGGAGCCACTGGTTTGCGCCAAGAAAAAAATGACTTAAAAAGTGAGCTTTTGTGTTGCAGAGGCACTTAAGATGGCTCATTACAATTACAATAAGAAAAAATGAAATAAAACAAGAATTTCAAACAAGTTAAAAAAAAAAAAAAATGACTTTCAGAAAATAATTTGAACATCTTGACTTTTCTCCTTAAATTAAATTTCTAAATCTCAGGTCAGCTCTCTAAGATTCTATAATAATGGATTAAGAGTGTTTAGGAATCTTTTCTTTTAATGTTTTATTAATACAGTAAATTGCTGCATTACAAAGTAATTTACTCTGTTAATAAAACATTAAAAGAACTTCTGTTACAACTTACATTTCGTCTGTAGTATTTAATTACAAATGGAGTTTAGTGTAGATGGTTTTTGAGTGTAATGTGTTTGGTGATATGGAGGGGTAATATTTCAAGTGACATATACAATGTAGATATACTTGCAGCTAATCTCATACTGTGCTTAAATTTATAATGTCATGAAAATATTTATAGAAAAGGCACAGGCAAGCAACCTTACTGCAGTGGAAAAGTGACTGAAGATGAGACGCCATGATTTTTCTTTTGATTTTATCAAGAATCTCTAAATATACAGCAAGAGCCCTAAACCATACATAGCAGCAATATTCAAAGCATGGACAAATGGTAGACTTATAGATATGCAAGATACATTCAGGAGAGCAAAAAATTGTCTCGCATGACACAGTGAACCAATTTTCTGACCTAGCAACGGATTCAATATAGTCTTTCCACTTCATGTTAGCTGAGAATGTTTAACCAGGATATACAAATATAGACAAATGCACATACTTACTTTTCAAGGAACGACATTACTATGGGTGGAATAAGTAAAATCGGTGCTGGAAGGAACATTCGGGTGATGGCGGTCTCGAAGAGAGCCTGCAGGAGTAAAAGACAAACAGTGTCAAAGAATTATCACAACAGTTGGTATAATGGATAACAGCTCAAAACTGTTATCAGAGAGCTGAGTTCCAATTTCAGTTTGGTTTGTTATATTCACTTAAACAAAAATACCCATTGGGAAGGTATGAATCTACCCTTTTCTCCCTCCAGCTATCAGTTAATAAGTCGGACTTGCTTACATTATTTGGACTGTTATACTCATCTTCAAATTGCAATATAAGCTCTGATAAAAAATATGCAATAATAATAACAAAAAAATTGCAATATGAGCTCTGGTAAAAAAAAAAAAAACGATTGCTGAGACATTAGGTTTATAAGTCCCAAAAATTCATACCCAGATGACCTCATGGCTCAGTGGATAAAGACGTTGATTAGATCCAGTGACTGTGAGTTCAATACCAGGCTACAGCAGAAGTTGAATCAAAATTTGAAGAGTTGAGTTAAATGGAATAACTGGCACATGGAACTAGAATAATTTACCCAGGTTGATTTGAAATTCCAATCACCTGAAGAAGGCCAGAGCATGCAACAACCGAAACATTGTGAATATGGCAAGGTAGGATCACAGTCCGAATAATGTAAGTAATCATAATACCTCATCTTTGAGATATAGACAGATAAAGTAGGACTTGTATCAATAAATCATTATTATTTCCCCAAAATTTTCTCAACATGGCAATTTCTATTATGGTTTTCACACACTTTCCAAAGGTGCCCCAGGCCAATAACATGAAGAAGTCAAAATTACTGATAATCGCCTACAGTGAGATTTGAACCCAAAAAGCACATATTCTAACTACTGGGCTATGTGCCTTCCACAAACACAGTTTATATATATATATATATATATATATATATATATATATATATAAAGTATAAAATTTGTATACACGGAATGAATTCCAATAACCAACAATTACTATTCTTAAAAGAGTGCTCAATACAAAGTAGAGCAGATATAATTATTTTATAAAAAAATTATAACATAAGTATGTTATAAAATCACTACAAAATAGCCATTTTGTTTCAACACACTCTGTGTCTTATCAAGTGATGATGTTGAAAAGAAAATAAATGGTTTTAAAAGTTTCAGATTAATTAACGATCCTACACTAGGAAACATTGTTACAAAAGCTAGAATAACCAATCAAAAACGAAGTATAGAAAGATTCAAAAAGCTTGACAACGAAATCCTGCTCTAATAGCTATTCAGATCTTTAAATACGTGTAATATTAAAAATAATTTATACTGACTAATAATTATAAATTTACATGATAAAATTTAATATTAAAATTAAAACTGGCAATTTTAAAAACCAAATTTAATCACTATTAAGTTTAAAAACTACAAAATTATTGAGAAAAAAAAAATATATATGTTTATTCAATTCATTTCTTCATTCATTCGAAAGACAAGACGTATCTAATCCAGTCATTTGTCTGGATGTATATTATAATCTCTTTGTTTTTTTTGTTGTGAATCTTAAACTCGTGAGTTTAAGACCATATTCACAAACTTTAAAATAAAAACATCTCTACAACCCTTTAAAAAAAGGGAAAAAGACACAAATATAAATATATACACTCTACATACAAATAGACACCGATATATACACATACATACATCAAACATTGTCTTGTCGAACCAGTAAATTATAAATAATATCATTGAATATATTTACAAAGATAAAAATGTTTAAAATAATATTATTTAATATCGAAAATACGTTAAAACCATAAATATCAATAAAAATATATATCATTAATCATATAAGTTGATAATAGTTTCTACATATATTTGGCAAAAGAAAAACAGGATAAAGAAATCCACAAATATACAGCCTAAATCAGACTGGTACACATAGACTTTTATGCACACATACTTAGAGGACAATAGTTACTACTAAAACTTAGACAAGTAGATTTTCTAGATGTCACCCTAGTTCTGCTATTTTTCCAACCATATGTGCAAGGGTAGGATTATGATGGATCCATAATTCCAACCATCCCATGTGTGTGTTTGGGTTTATATGTATAATGTGCACATGTGTACTTGTTAATAGAATGTATATGTACGTATATGTTTATATATTTATTTGTATGTATTTCTGTATGTATATTCCAATTCTGCCGTGTATATATATATATATGTGTAATGTGTGTGTGTGTATCTAATTATGTCTGGATCCTTATGTATTATAATCATTATATTTTTTTGTGTCACGCGTGAGTTTAAGACCATATTCACAAACTTTAAAATAAAAACGGAAAAGAAAGCAAAAAGAAAAATATATATACATAAGTTATCAAATGACCGGATGTATTGTGAGAGAAATTTCAATGAAGAAAAATTGAATAAACATTATATTTTTCTTTTCTCAATAATTTTGTAGAAATAGTGATTAAATTTGGTTTTAAAAGAACAGGAAATTTTATCATATAAATTTATAATTAAGATATAAATTATTTTAATATTACACGTATTTAAATTTGAATAACTATTGAATGGAAAGCTTTTTGAAACTTTCTATACTTCGTTTTTGATTCACATTCTAGCTTTTTAAATGTGATAGATACGTTAATTAATCTGAAAATTTTAAAACCATTTATTTTCTTTTCAACATCATCACTTGATAAGACAGTTGTGTTGGACCGGAGAGAACTCTCTTATAAAATAATTATATATATATATATCCGGGTTTGGTATATATATTATATATATATACATATAACACAAGTATCTAATTTGAATTAGAGAAAATTCTCTTTGATATCCGGGTTTCTCTTATATCCAGGTTTGGTCCATTTTTATACATATATGGAATTTGGGACCAGAGAAGAACTCCTCTTATATCCGGGTTTCTCTTTATCCGGGTTTGGTCTATTTTCCATACATATAACATGAATTCATACTTTCTAATTTGGGACCAGAGAAAAAGATCCGGGTTTCATTACTTATATCAATTTCAACTTTGGTTTATTTTTATAGTGACCGGATACATATAACAAACCCTCAGTCAAATATTTGCTCTAATTTTGGGACCAGACCATGTCCCTATCATCAAAAGTCATTTCCCAAATCTCTTTATATCCGGGTTTCTCTTATATCATGGGTTTGGTCTATTTTATATACATATAACACAAGATAGCCTAATTTGGGACCAGAGAAAATTCAGATTTTCATTCTCCTTCTTGGTTGCTTATATCCGTCTGTTTGGTTTATTTATCCATATACATTCATAACTTATCTTCCTTATAAATAATTTGGGACCATTTAAAATCTCTATATCAGAGTCATGGGGTTTTACTTTATATCCGGGTTTGGTCTATTTATATATAACACCCAATCAGACTCTTTGAATTTGGGTTTCTTTCTCATTTGCCTCTAAAATTCTGCTAATTTACTGGCAGGGTAGAGATGGATCCATACTTTACTCAAGGGTTTATATCCGGGTTTCTTCTTAATATCCTAAATCCAGGTTATGAATATATTCATTTCATCTACATTTCTGGGCATAAAGCCACTAAGATCTAATTTGGGACCAGAGAAAATCTCTCTTATATCCGGGTTTCTCTTATATCCGGGTTTGGTCTATTTTATATACATATAACACAAGCTCTAATTTGGGACCAGAAAATCTCTCTTATATCCGGGTTTCTCTTATATCCGGGTTTTATTTTGGTCTATTTTATATACATATAACACAAGCTCTAATTTGGGACCAGAGAAAAAATCTCTTATATCCGGGTTTCTCTTATATCCGGGTTTGGTCTATTTTATATACATATAACACAAGCTCTAATTTGGGACCAGAGAAAATCTCTCTTATATCCGGGTTTCTCTTATATCCGGGTTTGGTCTATTTTATATACATATAACACAAGCTCTAATTTGGGACCAGAGAAAATCTCTCTTATATCCGGGTTTCTCTTATATCCGGGTTTGGTCTATTTTATATACATATAACACAAGCTCTAATTTGGGACCAGAGAAGAACTCTCTTATATCCGGGTTTCTCTTATATCCGGGTTTGGTCTATTTTATATACATATAACACAAGCTCTAATTTGGGACCAGAGAAAATCTCTTATATCCGGGTTTCTCTTATATCCGGGTTTGGTCTATTTTATATACATATAACACAAGCTCTAATTTGGGACCAGAAAAATCTCTCTTATATCCGGGTTTCTCTTATATCCGGGTTTGGTCTATTTTATATACATATAACACAAGCTCTAATTTGGGACCAGAGAAAATCTCTTATATCCGGGTTTCTCTTATATCCGGGTTTGGTCTATTTTATATACATTAACACAAGCTCTAATTTGGGACCAGAGAAAAATCTCTCTTATATCCGGGTTTCTCTTATATCCGGGTTTGGTCTATTTATATACATATAACACAAGCTCTAATTTGGGACCAGAGAAAATCTCTCTTATATCCGGGTTTCTCTTATATCCGGGTTTGGTCTATTTTATATACATATAACACAAGCTCTAATTTGGGACCAGAGAAAATCTCTCTTATATCCGGGTTTCTCTTATATCCGGGTTTGGTCTATTTTATATACATATAACACAAGCTCTAATTTGGGACCAGAGAAAATCTCTCTTATATCCGGGTTTCTCTTATATCCGGGTTTGGTCTATTTTATATACATATAACACAAGCTCTAATTTGGGACCAGAGAAAATCTCTCTTATATCCGGGTTTCTCTTATATCCGTTTGGTCTATTTATATACATATAACACAAGCTCTAATTTGGGACCAGAAAAATCTCTTATATCCGGGTTTCTCTTATATCCGGGTTTGGTCTATTTTATATACATATAACACAAGCTCTAATTTGGGACCAGAGAAAATCTCTCTTATATCCGGGTTTCTCTTATATCCGGGTTTGGTCTATTTTATATACATATAACACAAGCTCTAATTTGGGACCAGAGAAAATCTCTCTTATATCCGGGTTTCTCTTATATCCGGGTTTGGTCTATTTTATATACATATAACACAAGCTCTAATTTGGGACCAGAGAAAATCTCTCTTATATCCGGGTTTCTCTTATATCCGGGTTTGGTCTATTTTATATACATATAACACAAGCTCTAATTTGGGACCAGAGAAAATCTCTCTATATCCGGGTTTCTCTTATATCCGGGTTTGGTCTATTTTATATACATATAACACAAGCTCTAATTTGGGACCAGAGAAAATCTCTCTTATATCCGGGTTTCTCTTATATCCGGGTTTGGTCTATTTTATATACATATAACACAAGCTCTAATTTGGGACCAGAGAAAATCTCTCTTATATCCGGGTTTCTCTTATATCCGGTTTTGGTCTATTTTATATACATATAACAAAGCTCTAATTTGGGACCAGAGAAAATCTCTTATATCCGGGTTTCTCTTATATCCGGGTTTGGTCTATTTTATATACATATAACACAAGCTCTAATTTGGGACCAGAGAAAATCTCTCTTATATCCGGGTTTGGTCTATTTTATATACATATAACACAAGCTCTAATTTGGGACCAGAGAAAATCTCTTATATCCGGGTTTCTCTTATATCCGGGTTTGGTCTATTTTATATACATATAACACAAGCTCTAATTTGGGACCAGAAAAATCTCTCTTATATCCGGGTTTAGTCTATTTTATATACATATAACACAAGCTCTAATTTGGGACCAGAGAAAATCTCTCTCTATATCCGGTTTCTCTTTATATCCGGGTTTGGTCTATTTTATATACATATAACAAGCTCTAATTTGGGACCAGAGAAAATCTCTCTTATATCCGGGTTTCTCTTATATCCGGGTTTGGTCTATTTTATATACATATAACAAAGCTCTAATTTGGGACCAGAAAAATCTCTCTTATATCCGGGTTTCTCTTATATCCGGGTTTGGTCTATTTTATATACATATAACAAAGCTCTAATTTGGGACCAGAGAAAATCTCTTATATCCGGGTTTCTCTTATATCCGGGTTTGGTCTATTTTATATACATATAACACAAGCTCTAATTTGGGACCAGAGAAAATCTCTCTTATATCCGGGTTTAGTCTATTTTATATACATATAACACAAGCTCTAATTTGGGACCAGAGAAAATCTCTCTTATATCCGGGTTTCTCTTATATCCGGGTTTGGTCTATTTTATATACATATAACAAGCTCTAATTTGGGACCAGAGAAAATCTCTCTTATATCTGGTTTTCTCTTTTATCCGGGTTACACTGTATTAGTATGGAACTTGCGGCTGCATCTAGCCATTTCAAGTGTAAAAGACTATTAGTCAATAACCAAATATTAACTTTTGTCATTAGTGTCTTTTCTTACCAATACTGTTTATTGATTTTTTTTTGTTTCTAACACATTCTTATACCTTACTACTTCTTTGCTACTCAGTATGAACAATTTACATTGTTATTGCTTACAAAATAAATAAGAGAGGTTAAGAATTAATTTCTAATAGAAATTACTGGTCTGTCTCTCTCTATTGGTCATAGATTTAACGTTTTTAAGAGGAGCACCTGTATATTTATGAAACTTAGTCAAGTGTGAAATACAGCCATAATAGTGAAGCTCCCTGTGAGAATTAGACTGACTCAATATAAACTAGGTACCTCAACTTGATAACTTGGTTCAAAATGAATTTTTTTTTAAATGAAAAAGCGTTCTTGAGCTTTCATTTCAGCCTTAATTGAAAGCTAAAGGATTAAAGTTACTATTTCCAGTAAGCAAAATATTCTGGTGTATTTCAAACAGAAATTATATTGATTGGAATTGGATTTTTGTTTTTTCTAAAATAGCTGATTAGCGCCTTTTTTAGTTGTCTTTCATCATAATGTAATTCTGTTTATTAAAAAATCTTCTAAAAATAAAATATACTTTTCTGAAACTTTATTTGAGGAATATTAGCTGATTTAAAGTATAACCGATCTGATTTGAAAAATTATTTACTTTAAGTTTAGAATAACAGAGAAATGGATTTTTAAAACTAACAGTAGTGATGATCTTTAACTGACAGCTGCCATTCTACATAATTAAAGAGTAGTGACAAGTGCTGATAAGGTGTTGACAGTTTTATTGTTGTTATACAGAAACTTTATCTGTTAAGACATATTTTCTGATAATGCTGTGTATGGTCATCCATATTTTTAAAAATGAGCACGTTACATAATATCATATATAGATATATATATATATATATATGAAAAAAAATAAAAAATTATTTTAAAATTATTGGTGTAAAATGATTTGTATTAAGGTTTTCAATTTTTGATTACTAAATATAGTTTTCACTTAATAACAATATCACCTAACGAGATGAAAGTAATGCAGAATTTTAAAAGATTTATATATCATAAATTATTATAATTAAAATTTTTAAAAAATGAAAACAATTCTTGTAAAAATTCATTATTCACTGAAAACATTTTTTCTTAAGAAAATAATATCCTTAATAAATCTTATTTATAAAAGCAATTAAAAGTTTTTCAAATTAAATAATGTCATAGTTTTATCAAATTTTTTATTTTACGATTCAGAAAAGATTTTCAGGAAATGATTAGTAGTTTGAAAAAAGATTGATGATTTACATTCTAGAGAATCATGCTTTTTTTTAACTAATAAGAAAAATTTTCTGATGAAAATTCAATTTCTTGAAATTTCATGAAATTAAGTAAGATGGAGTGGGGTAACATGTAAAAAAAAAAAAAAAGAAATTTTTACCAAGAATCTCTAAAATCTCATTGATTTGTGAATGAGTCCTGAAAGTTTTAAATACCACAATTATTTGATTTTTGCAAGCATTCCCAAATCAATTTCCATAAAATAAAAATAGAAATAAAAAAGCCTCAAAGACATTAATCGTAAATATTATGTCGACCGTTGACGAAAAAAAAAAAAAAAAAAAAAAATCAAGATTTTTAACCAAAATTCTGAACAAGACGGAAAGTATTTAAAAAAAATTTTTAAAAATAGTAGAAAAGTACTTTGGTCTTTCCTCTAATAATAACAAACATTTTGAAAAACTTTGTTGTTATTCAGTTCGGGGCTTTTTTTTTTTCATCATACTATGCTGTTTTTTCATCAGAAAAGTGAAGGTAACTACTATTAACGACTTTTGAGAGGAGTTTATTGACCAGAGTTTGAAAGTATTCATCAATTTTCCGCATAATGGTTAAATGAAACAAGGAGAGAACTCTAGACAGAGTTGTCTCCCTTTAATCTACCTTTTTGGCTGCAACAATTGATGTCCCAACTACTGTATTCTTACTGTCAAAGACTTCGACACCTTCACTGAGTTCATTATTTCGCATGAGGACCACATTGCAAGTGCTGGCTGTCGCTGCAATTGAGAAAATTGGATAACGATACAAAAATTTAATGTATTTTTAGTTCACAATTTGATTAATCAAATTACTAAAAAAAATTATTCCAAAATTTTAATCTCTATTGTAAAAAAAGAACTAATTCTCTGTCCATCACACATTGTGTATGACCTTGCAATCGCCTATGCAATGTATATATGCGTATGTCTGTGTGCTATATGAGTGTTTTCCATGTGCTTCTACCATTTAATGTGCACACATGCACATACTATCTGACTGGGTTTGAAATAAGACATTGAAATAATAAATTTCCTTTCTACCCAGGCTTGGGCTGAGCCATAAAATCCCACCGTTGGAGAGAAAAAAAGAAGTTACCTAGTGAGTTTGAGTAAATTAATGGTGAACCAAGTTTTAGGAGAGATAATAAAAATACAATATTTATTAAGAGCTAAAAAGGACAGAAAATTGTAGAGGGTCTGTCACTTAGTTGATTAGTGTTACATTCAGTATCCCAACTTCAGAGTTTTGTAGACACACCCTCCAGCAATCACTTCGTTCACTCGTCTGATCATCTGGGGATATCACCAGTTTCTCTTTATTCTTTTATATACGCAACTTTATTGATGCAAGACTGATTTTTTTTGTTTTTTTTTTTGACCTTCCATAGTATGTGCATGGACACCTATCTGTATGTATGCATGTACGTGTAGAATGTGGTTATTTTACATTTTATATATATATATATATATATATATATATATATAGAGAGAGAGAGAGAGAGAGGAAGGGCGAGAGAGAGAGATTGAGGAAATTGTATGACAAAGTGGAAAAAATTTATTTGTGACGTATTTCATCCTTCAGAACTTCATTGGACTAAATTTGTTATGTTGGTATTTAGTCAGATGAAGTCTTGAATGAAGAAATGCTTCACATAAAAACTTTTTCCACTTTGTCATACAATTTCCCCAATACTGTTCTTGATATATAAAAATATATATTGTTATCTCATAAATGTATTTTTATGTGCATATATATATATATATATATATATATATATATATATATATATATATATATGTGTGTGTGTGTATGTATGCATATGTGTGTATATTGGTATATATGAAAAATTTCTCAGAGTTAACCTGTAGAAAAAGAATGGAAGAATACAATAGTGTTTTCTAAATTTTTTCCAGCTGCTAATGACATTTTGTTTTGTTGTTAATAGTTATTTTGTTTTAATAAATTCATTTCGTTTTTGCCTTGAAAAAGTCCACATTGAACAAAACGCGTCGACTAATAATAGTTTTCCTATTGTCTTTTTTACCTTTACAAATATTCATATATATGGTATATATATATATATATATATATATATATATATATATATATATATATATATATATATATATAGAGAGAGAGAGAGAGAGATAGATAGATAGATGATAATATTATTAATCATTTTTCGGTGTTGTGTGTGTTTTTATGTGTATGTTTATATAAATGTATATATGTAGATATATACATATGTACATAGGTGCAGATATGTGAATTTGTATATATTTAAGTATATGTGTATGTATATACGTACATATTTAAGATGTATATGTGATTACATTATGTATTGGTCTTTATATAATTATATGCTTTGCTTGATATCATTATATATATATATGTATGAGAATAGATATAGGTATGGATATGCATGTATATATTTCGGTTTTTCATTTACTTTGCAGAATTTCACATCAAAATAAGGTTACTAAACAAATTTACCAAGTAACATTATTATTTTTATTTTTTAGATTTTACTCTTTATTTTTTATCTAATTATTATCATACTTTTTGTTATTATTATGTTTAAAAATATTATTATAAATAGTAGTAGTAAGTAATTTGATTATTAATATTAATTTAATATTAAATATATTTTTATTTACCATTTGTAAATTTTAATTCTTAATTTTTAAATTTAAAGTTTAAATTTAATTTTTAACCTTTATTATAGTTCTTATTAACTATATAATTAATTTTTAGATTCTTCTTTTTAAAATTTTAAAATTTTTTTATTAATCTTTAATATATTGTCCGATATTAATTACAATTGTATTAATCAGGATTAATAATATTAATATATCTTATTTTATTCCTACTTTGCTGGTAATCTTTAATACAATATTATATATTATATAGTATTAACTATAAATTGATGTGTGTTTTTCAAGTGTCACTGTGATATGCCTACATATAATAACTCACTCTTCATTGTTCCTTCCTCTCCCCTTTTAATTTACTTTCTACTTCCTCTTTTCCCCCTCCCCTACTTTACAAATTGTCTCCCTTTTTTTTTCTTTTCTCTTCCTGTCTAAAAATTATTTAAGAGGTCAAATTGTCTGACCTCTTGACTGAATACACTTGAACCTATGTAAATTATTAAAGATGGTTTAAAAACAATCCTCTCTCTACTTTTCATTTCCAATATAGATCATACTATAGGCCTTCCTCTCCCACTCTCTCAGTCACCTTATATCAATCTAAAACTATCCCTCAAAAACTTGTATTGTGACAGAGAGAGAGAGAGAGAAAGAGAGAGAGACCCCACCCCCACCCCAAGGTGGATTTCGTAATCAACAGTGCTAAAGAATTAGGATGAAGGTGCTAATTACTTGGGTAAAAGGGATTCTGGAGTAATTCCAGAAATAAGTTTATTTCTTTTTGCTCTTGTTTTTTTTTTTTCTCTTAATAATTGTTTCTGGGGTTGAGTTATTAGTTAATTAATTGTAATAATTCCAAAGTGATTAAGAGACGGATTCGTTAAAGTAAAGTCTGTGATAAATGACAAATTGGATTTTTGGGTGGTCCGAATAGCGGGATTCAACCAGACGGGATAAGTGGTTTTGGCAAAATTTAAGTATACGTTGTCTGCGGAAGATCCAGCAGGAGATTCGAATCCGATTTTAGTACCTCTTGAAAACTGGTTGCCCACGGAGATCAGGCAGAAACACATGGTGGTCCAGGCGATTTACATATTAAAATTTGGGGGCGGTACTTAAAGATGGTTTAGCTCCGCCTCTCTCTATATAAGCTGCCCGCACGCTTGAGTTATTCAGATGAGTTCGGAGATCCGAACGCGAAAGAGGCGGCTTGTAGAAATTTGGTGATCTGGTCTGTTGGTTGCCCTGTGTCAAGAAAACTGATCCGAGCCAAGAGATCGAAATAGAACCCATACGAATCCAGATAACTTCGTCAACAAGGCTGCGAGAAGGCAGACTGCTATATCGTAGGGTGCAGATGAAGATCCACAAATTACTTCCCTTAGATCAGCCGAAATTGTTTAGGCAGAAATTTTCCTACTCTCTCTCTCTCTGTGACTTTCCAACCCAAACGAGTGAATCTCGTTACCACATTAGAGTATTAAAAAATAAAAGAAACCAAATTTCTTTGTAACTATAGATGTGACCTGAAGAACCGGGAAAAATATATTTTCTGGGAAAATAAATTATAGTCATGGAACCTTAAGGTTGTCTCTTTCTTAATTATTTAATTAATATTTTCTCTGTTGTTACATTGAGCTCTCTGGATTACATCCTCTTTGGAATTATCCACACGGATTACCAAACCCTTTATTACCTTACGATATATATATATATATATATATATATATATATATATATATATATAGTGGCTGTCAACTCACAAAATGAGTATGACCGTCATTGACATGTCCAGTCCATCAGTTAAACTTCCCCCCCCCAACAACACTGCATTCATTTGTTGTGCGAACGACAGTGGCTCATAAATCTAGCCTTCAATCTGCATTTCTCGTTATATATATATGGTCAAATTATCTCCAGGTGGTGAAAGTTGACTTTGGACATTATCATTTCCAATGTTTCTTTTTATCTACCTTGTCAAGCCTGACCTGGACTTACACACTCTAGTCTAGGTTAGGCATTCAAATTCTTTGCCCCCTTGAAATTTGTCATATGCAATAGACTGTTGGTGTGATTTCTAGTAACTGAGCAGACTTGCCTTGGACAGATATATCCAATTGCATTGGGTACATGGCCAGATTGGGATCTCATGGCAATTCAGGGATCCCTTCCAAACACCTCTCTTCAGTTCTGCATATTTTTAGGATGCCTCATGATGATACATACATACATACTAGTTTACAAGGAATTTTTGGTACTCCCGATATAAAATTTTTCAACTGTTGGATTTTCTATAATAGAAATAGTGCTTAGGTAAACAAGAAGGTCTGTTTGACACCTATTTTGTAATGGACACTCGTTAGAATTTCTACAGTTACACTTGTTGGCATTATATGCATTTGCTGCTTTGAAATAGCAATTATTACTCAGGTTTTTGTATTGATTTAAAATTTTATTATTATGTTTTTTTAATAATTTCTTCAAGATTATCTGTACAGCTATAGCTTAGTTTTAGCGTATTTCTATTAAAAATCTTACTAAGTGGATTACTTCTCTTCTGGGGAAGTGTTTTTCAATTCAATGGAGAAACTTCTGCCCTAACTTAACTTCTGCCCTTAACATTTGGTTTAAAAGTAGGTGGTACCAACATATATGATCTATCACCAATAATGCATACAGAAATAGGACATCCCTTTCTAAATATTTTGGAACTTAAAAGGAGTTAATAAAACTCCTATAGTAAAATGAAATATATTAAAAAAAAAAAAGCAGAAAAACTTGCAAATCCTTAAATTTACCTTGCTTCTTACATTTTCTTAAAAATTACAAATAATCAAATTTGCTGAGAAAAAAAAAGATCAGTTAAACCAAAGGAGTGAATTAACCGTAAATTGCCAATATAGTTTATCTTTTACCTTAAAATATAGTTAAATTTTTTTTTTTAAATTATGTATTACCATTTCTTATAGTCATAATTTATTAGTATATGATGGTCCATCCTCTACAGGTAATTACCTAATTTTGTTTATTCAGCTTAAATATTGATATGTATTGCCATCCAGTTAGTATTATTAATATCATATATAGATGTTATATATTTTTAATTTTTATCTAAAGAACCTACTGGAAAAATGGTAGAACAATAAGACCACCAAAACATAACCACCAATAGGAATCAATAACACTACCAACACAACCACCACCATAGCAATTAGCACAAATCAATAATACTACCAGCACTGTTACCAACACTACCACAACAGCCACAAACACAACCACCACCATAACAATTAGTACCGCCATCACAAGAGATAAAACCATTAACACTTCAAAAATGTTTTGTGACTACTATCACTTTATGAACCTACCGAAAATAACTAACAATATTACTTTCACTATTAGTACTGTTGTTAACACTTTAAGAACAATCACTTTATAACCATCTCTAGCAGCATTTATATTTTTATGCTTTTTATCATTGTCATTATTACTATTATTATTTTATTACCATCATAATTTTTATGGTTACCACAACTATTATCATAATTACCTTTGTCATTATTGTCTTTTTTTGCTTTTGTTGTCATTATTATGATTATTGTCCCTATCATCATTAAGGCTAACTTTACTGTATATCATAAGCAATAACACATCAATTATTATTAAAATATCAATAATAATATCACAGTTATTATTACTATTAACATAATCACAATCATCAATAAAACACCAGCAGTTATTGTTGCTAAAAATACAAACAGCATCATTGTCATGTCCACAAACAGAACACATTTAACCAACCAGATTAATGAGTGTGAGTTCACATTTCCGTGTGTGTGTGTGTTAGAGAATGAGAGCACGTCTGATGGCACAGTCGGCCAATCTGAAAAATTTTAAGACCCCCCCCCCCCACCTGTTCCCTGTTAAGAGAACATTGCTACATATGTAACACTACAATCTTGACAGTGAAATAGAATAACAATTGTGTATATATGTATGCTCCAATGCATGGATGTGTATCTGCACCCAACCTCAAATTATTTATATGGGTGTGTTTGCACGAACTAAAATGCATACACATGTATGTGTGTGTATCTATGTATGTGAGAGTGTCACTCCAAACAAGCACAGAAGAAAGAGACCCCCTCCTCCACACACAAATAAGCAAGAGTAGATCAACTTCTGAAAAAACAAACCAGTTGGTCTGATGATCGCAAAAGTGCGAAACCTGGGATTACAAATTATTATCCATGCAACTGAATATATATGTTTTGAACAATAGAAAAATATTAAAAAATTAAAATTTTTACACACACTGGGTTGTATATTAATATTTTTTTGAATGACTTTCTCTAAAGAAAGTGAACTTTATCTTTAGTTTTCATGTGATTTTTTATCATGAATTTTGGTCAGTTCTTGTATCGGTTAAATGACCCCTTTCAAGTTGTTTTTAAAATAGAGGCTGGAAGATTCCAGAGTTTCAGAATTCCCTCCTTTGTCATTTTGACAGTTTTAGTGTTTGCTGGGAAGAGGATGTTTGTGTTAAGTGTATGTTATCTTTTAGTTTTTATTGGAACCAAAGGATGTATGTATGTGTATATATTTGTGTGAAAGTGTGTGTATATGTGTGAAATTCAACATGTCTGCAAGCATGTCTGTCTTTTGTAACTGAGAAATGTGGGTAAAATTGATTTATTTACTTTATTATTAATTTTTCTGTGTTGTTAAATTTGTTTTTATTTCATGTCTGTCTGGACAAAGTGTTTTGAGGCACAAAATCGATTTGTCTTGATGTTTCTCTAGTATTTTTCTAAGGTTATCTTTTCTGTCTATTTCTATTTTTTCAATTATCATGAATTTTGCATGGCTTTTAAAATCACGTTCTACAGGTAATAATCTTTAGTGTGGAGTCAACTTGATCCAATTCCAATAATTATTAATTCTGTAGTAAAATGGCCATTTAGATTTTCCCACATACTGTTTCTGGTATAGTGTGCATTCTAATAAGTAAATTAAGTTATGACTTCTACGGTTAGAGTTGTGGTAGATTTTAAAAATAGATTTGGTGACTGAGCTAGTGAATGAATTGGTATGTCTAATGTGGTTACAATATAGGCTCCTTTTGCTGCCACATGATTGGGAAAATCTTTACGGGTTGCCTTATCTGAAATTTGTTTACAACATATAATTTCATTAAGGTTCTTAGGTCTACAATTTATATATTTTTTTGTTGTAGGAGTTTATCAGTCAATGTGGCATGAAGTAAATTGTTCAATAAATAGAGTAATGTCTCAGTTGTTATACCGAAAATTTGCATATTGAATTAGTTCTTTTAAATCAAATATGTGGTGCAGTTCAATTTATATTACAATGAATCATTCATACAAAAAGTAAATTAGTAAAGTTAATGATATAAAATGGTGAAATGCCTTCTCTAACAAAATTTTAAAGATGCATTAACCTACCAATCACTCGATGCTAAATTGCCATATTGGTAAAAAAAACACACTTAAATTTTCAAAATTTAAAAAATTTTTTTTTATAAGTGAAGATTTGGGAGTTGTGCATTTCACGAGTATATATGGTATATATGCTTTGCTCATTGGTTCCTATAAGAAGCTCATCTGCTCTTTAACTGGTCTTTCATTCTGCTCAATGACCTACCACTCTCCTATTCAGTGGAAGAGCTAGTTTTCATTTGGGAGGTAGTGATAGATCCTGAACCCCCAATGAGGGCAGAATTAGCAAGCCTGATTGAACCCCAGGTAGTGCGTTAGGACTCTTTCTATCTTATCAACATTTGCTTTTTTGCAACTTATTTATATACTGAGGCGAATGAAGAAAACAGTAACCAGCCAGAGGTAAATTCAATATCACTCAGACAGTATTTCAAACGTTGTTCAGTTCCTTCTTGATATTCTGTCTCCAAATCACACTAACTTCCCGTTCTGGTTCTTATCGTGAAAGTCCCTGGAACTAATATTTATTTGCATTAAAACATACAAAATGTGGCACAAGACCGAAAAGGGGATGGGGAATGACGGTCTTCTTCTGTCTTAAATCTAAAACTTAGCTAGTCACAGACACTGACCCAAACATGCCAACAATAATCCAATCACCAAAACATCACATTCACTCCTACCTTTCTTACTACGTCCACCATAATACCTCAGTTTCTCTATGACGTCCTAAATAGTCCCCTTATGTACAAATATTGTTCGTGGGGGAGGGTCATAAAATAAAAACTTTTAAAAAATCCCCAAATGAATATTTACAAAATGAATTAATTATTTACAATAAAACTAAACAAAACTGAGTTAGTAATAAAACCCCCACAAACTATGAATGTGGCAGAAAAATATCAGTTAACCGACGAAATCGATGCGGGACTAAGAAAATGAGTACACATTCAAACCATCAAGCATTCACACAAACACTCACTCATTCATACACAACAACAAAAAAAAAACACACACCTGAAACGAAAGGCGTCCGCATCCACCATAAAACTGACATCACTAACCACCTAACGAGGGAGGGATGGGGAATTAAACAAAAAAAAAAAAATAGGGACAGAAATAAAAGGGACCAATGAGCTTACATACCTAGCTAAGTTAAACGGGAAAAAAAATAGGAAAACTAAATATTCAAAAACAAAAACCTAGTCTAGCCTAATATCTGGGTGGGTTGTCTCTGTTCAACCCTGTTAGGACAATATTCTGTGCCTAACCGACATCTAAATGCCACTCTAGGTCAGCCCCTTTCACTCTACACATTCGCGCAAGATTCACCCACCTTTTGCGAATTCTGATGATGGGAGCCGCCGCCTTTCCGTCCTAATCTTGACTTTAAGCTGATGCCTAAAGTACAAGATCAGTTGGGAAGAGGTGAACTTCTCGCCTTCATAGAATCCCTTCTGTCGCGTCGTCCAAATCACGACTCGCATAACCCCTAGTAAGCAACAGAACACATAGTGTTCAGCCTTCGTCAATTGCGATACCACATTGCTACAAACAGAACTGGCTTCCAGGACAAAAAACTTTCCCTGCAGCATGCGAACCATGAGGCCTTCAACAAACTTGCACAACGGCACTACCGCCCTTGCACTGAAAAAGGCGTGACCAATGGTCTCGACATTCCCAGTACAGCGACGACAGTTTGGATATTTCTCCAAGCCTGCTGAACAAAGTCTTTTGCCGACCCAGAGGGCCCCGCGAATCATCAGCCAGGTGAGTGATGCCTCATCGTTATTGAGACATTTCAACCCAGGCGCCCAAGGCCATATCGAGCGAGCCTCCTGCTTCGTAAGACCGAGCTCGTCGATCAGACCATCTTGAACGGACCCCCTAACTAACACTCGATATAATGCCTTACGAGACAACGCTTGGGCGTCGGAGAGGCCATCCGACGTCCGCAAGAGAGCTTCAAAGCACGACGACATTCACGATAGAAGGAGCACTTTCGCCACGAGGAGTACGACCGGCCTCCTCCTCGCACGAGTGCACACTTCTCAGGGATGGGAAAATGTTTACGGACATCTTCTTTCCAAAAGGTGCCCACCTCATCCAAACCGCGACACATTCTGGTCTAGAAAGGTAATGCGTAGCATATATTGACGAATCTCAATGCTAGGCATCCCCAGACCGCCCTCAGAGGGATGAAGGCAACAGATCTCGCGACATACCATATGGGCCTTGCCTCTCCACAAGAAAGAGAACAAGGCCTTGACTAATGATATTAGTCGGGCATACGGGAGTGGAAGCACAGAAAGACGGTAGAGGAGGATCGGATAGATGTGAACCACAAACTTCCGCCCTTCCCTTCAGGGAAAGTCTCCTCCGAGACCACAGACTAGCCGCGGCCTCGGCCCGCCCCCTGTACCTCCGACCAATTCTTTTCAACTGGAGATCAGGACCGAACCAGACGCCGAGTATCTTGATCGGCCCATCCGTCCAGAGGAAAGGTCCGGAAAGAAAACTCCTTCCACGCGCAACCGCAAGCCCACAGACTTATCGCGGTTGATTTTGCCCCTGTCACCATCTCATACCCACTGATCTGCTTACTGACTTCGTTAATCTCGGCTCTGCTCGACACAAGAACCGAAACGTTGTCAGCATAGGCAGAATACCTGGCCGAGGAGTGGAAGCACCAGGCAGCGAAATACCGCGTAGGACCGGATTCGCCTTTAACTTGCGAAGGAAAGGCTCCAACGCAAGAACGTAAAGCAGAGGCGATAGCGGACAACCTTGACGAATGGAGCGAGACAATACGAAAGGCTTCGATCTTACCCCATTCCTTCCACCAGCGCACCGGGGTCGCATACAAGAGTCGGATCCAGGAGCGAAAGTCGGCTCCGAAACCGGCCGCCGAAAGGACAGCCTCCAGAAATCGATGGTCAACCCCTATCGAAGGCCTTGGACTGATCTAAATTGATCAGCGCGGCTTCACTGTCGACTTGTTCTAAGATCAGGCGCACCATATGAAGGTTATCCTGAATAGTCCTGCCCTTCACAACACAAGTCTGTTCAGGGCCAATCAGACTAGACAGGACAAGCTGCAAACAGTTGGCTAAGATCTTCGCCAAAATCTTTAAGTCAGTGTTTAACATCGTTAAAGGGCGAAAGTTCCCTAACCCATCCCCACCGTCCTTGTCCTTACGCAGCAACTTGTGACACCCTGGTGAAGCGTTGAGGTAAAACCCTGCCTCATCCAGTGGTTGTACATCAGTTCCAGCAAAGGAACAAAAACGTGCGACAACCTCAAGTAAACTTCGTAGGGAAGACCATCTAATCCCGGAGACTTATCCAGGCCAACCTGCTTCAGTGCTTCCCAGATTTCCGACCCTGTTATGGGACCCTCGCACCCTAGCCACTTCAGCTGCCGAGAGGCAGGAAAGTCAACTAAATAGGCGTCGAACTGAGCAGAACTCAGACCGTGCTCCCTGGTGAAAAGCTCCTGAAAGTAATCTCGAAAGACCTCACATATGCCCGCGTTTGTAGTCACGGTCCGCTTATCCGGTAATGTGACGCACGCTATATGTCGCCTGGCCGCGTTCGATTTTCCTCTACACGCAGTTCAGCGGCCATATTCGTTGCCTCAGAAGACATTCTTTTTAACCTAGCCCTAACTACCAGAGCTTGATCCTTCTTGATAAGCAAGGAGGCCAACTCTGCCTTAGCTAAAGACTATGTCCCCACTAACACGGGATTTCACGGCCCGATCAACTTTTTCTTCTAAAGCCGTTTGCGCCGCTAATTTATCTAAATTGAGCCGACGACTAAAGTCGGCAGCAAACGTTCGTATCTTAGATTTTAAATTTCCCCACCAGGCATTTCCCACAACCGCTCCCGTCAATTCCCTCTGGATCGTTGGTAGCAGCTGGTCCCGAAACCCTGATCACTGAAAAGCGAACAGTTCAATTTCCAGTAACCAGCCAACCTAACCTTAAACTTATCTAAGTTTACACGGACCGGACAAGCCTATGATCCATATAAACTATATATGGAAACTTGGACACCTAAGAGCCCTACATCGACTCTCCTAACTAAGACTCGGTCCAGGTAGCTCGCAGCGAGCCAGGAGCCGAGCTGCCACTAGTTGTCCAAGTCCATACTACCTCCCGAGGGTGTTCATTCCGGAACTTATCGGCAGATCAAACCCATCGATAAAGTCCCCAAATGGTTTCACATCCGGGTTTTTAGTACCTTTTGTGCCCTATACGATCTATATCGGGGTCAAGGACGGCATTCCAATCCCCGCTAAAACTACCCGGCGAGGCGTCGTCAAGAACGGCGCGATCTGCGGAAACAAAAGCAGGCGCTCGAATGGATATTGGGCGCATAAACCCCAATGAGACGAAGAAGCTTATCCTTTATGGTAACATCCAGCACGCAAAAAGCCTGCCCGCCCGGATCCGCGAAGACAAGGGTACATGCAGCCTTCAAAGACCTGCTCACTAGCCAAGAGACACCCCTAACAACCATCAAAACAAGCTGAATAAAGGGCGAACCCCTAGACAGTATGTCCTCATGATCATGAGAAAGAAAACCGGGTCTCTTGTACACAACATATATTCACCCCCGGCGCTGAAGGTCACGAGAGCCTGCCCTGCGAGACTTTCGGACCTCAGGCCCCGGCATTCAAACTAGCTAACCAGAGAGCCATTGTGAAGCCCGATTAGGGTTGCCCTTCAGGATAGAACATGGCTGGGGTGAGGACACCCACAGCTTGTCCCATTGAGCCAGACACCATCTCAGTATCGAGCGTGTCATCCTGGGACAAGCCGCCGGCGTCCGTAGGATAGGTTAATTTAAGGGCTCTATATAGGGATGGGTGAACATAAACAGGGACCCTCCCTTTACAATTTTTGTTTTCATCCAAATTTTCCTCAAGAAGGACGACAGCTGGGGCACCACTTTCAAGGATGATTTTGCCTCCTCTACCATGCCCCAGATCTCCCAGTACCTGGGCCAGTTCTTATGACGGTAAGTTGGTTTTTTTGCCTTGTGGAAATTTTCCGCACCTCCACATCCACACCCTTGATGTGCCGGAAATTCCACAAGACTTTCAAGGGCTTCGGTTCTTCGTTTGACCGAAGACCCTTTCCGCCTGCTCCCGGATACGCGCAGACGTCTTCCCTGTGAGATATGGTGGCTTGATTTTTTCTTTTTTTTCTGTGACAACTTGCAATCTGGGCTCCTTACCCTTTTCTTTTTGTGGAGACTGGATAGGAGTTGAGATGGGTGTGATGTTTGGAGTAGTAGAGGGTGTCATGCCCAAGGCGTCCTCACAGGTGAAGGTTTTGATGAGTAGAAAGATTTCTGGCCGGAGAGTTAAACAGAGATTTAGGTGGAGGAGGTTTCACAAAAGGTTTTTTCTTGGATGAAGTAGGGGAAGACGGGGCAGAGAGTAGAGGGGCCGTGCCCCAGCGATTTTTGGTTTTTATCCCGCTTAGCATCCAACTGTTCTTTTTAACTTTTTAAATCTAGGATCTTTTTCCAGCTCGGCTCATTAGCTTTTTTGGGTATCGCTGGCGTTTTTTCATAGGGCGCCGAGGCGGCCACCCTCAGAGCTGACAGAGGAATGGGGCTGTGGGTGACTTTTGTCCCTGGTGTCATGTTGGGACTGAGGAACCGGGCTGTTTGTCTTCCCCTTGCCCCCCCACGAGAAGCCATTCACCTCATCACTTCTCCTTATCCACACTTCTTGTGGCAGGCGTTGGTCTCGGGGGTGAGGGGCTGGGACCCAAACGAGGGACTTGCCCATCGGTCCGCCCTCGCAGCTAGGCCATTACAGGCGCCAGGATTTTCCCATCGGCCAAGGGGGGGATTTTTCACCTGCGACCGGAACTCCAGGGCCCTTTCTTCCCTGGGCAGGAGGAGGAAAGGTGACCAGTCCTCCACACCCAGCAAGCTCGGACGCCACCAGTCACTATGACCGCATTTTCCGTCGCCTAACAACAAACGGTTGGGGGGACGGACTTGAAGGTTCGTTCTGGTCAAGCATAATATCGAAAGTCCATCCTCGTTTCAGATTGTCGGAGAGCCCCTGTAATCTGGCCGTACTGCATAAAAAAATGCAGCCAGGAGCTCTCCCGAAATTTGAGGAGGAACCTCGGCACGCCACCCTGGTCCGCCTGCCCTTCATATTCGGTTCTTATTATAAAATCCTTCGTGATTAATTCTTTTTTTTGGCCATGGCCAGGCAATCTTCGGTGTGGGCAGCAGAATGTCCCACATAAAAAAGCGTACCCTTAATAACTCTTTGGGGTTTTATCCCCAGGACAAAAGTGATTTGATCCACAGTGTCTTTTGTGGAGCGACAAATCTTTTCGGTTTTTTTGTAATGGGCAAAAACAGTCACCATTCTTTTTTTGAGAACATATCGAGTTCCGGACATCATCGACGAACCCATCTTTATTAACAAGATGGGCGTAACTTTCGCCTTATCCAGGAAATCCGCCATGTTCAGAATACAACTAAAACTTCCAGCAAAGAGGGCAACTCCTCTTCGTCTTATTTTGCGTCTCTTTAAGCACTTGGTCTAGTTTAGAAGCATCTCCTTTTTTGGAGATGCTCTTGTCTATTTGGGCTTCCATCAGCCCTTTTCAGTTTCTTCTCAGAGTGGTCGGCTTTATTTGCCGAGCCAAACAGGTTGTCTTTTCACATTGGCCTGACTATTGCCCGGGCCATGTTGTAAAAAAAATGTGAAACTACCACCTGGGGTTTCAAATTCTTCACAATCACGGGGGAGGAGTTGGGAAAATAAAAAATATAAAATAAATAAAGAAAGCCTGGATAACCCAGTAAATAAAAAATGATAAACAGAAAAAAAAAAACCGGAAAGAAAATAAACAGGTAAGTCTTTTTTAAACAAACAAAAAAGATAAAAAATGGCGCCCGAAGGCAGCCGAAAATAAAAAAAAAAAACCAAAAACTTCCTCTTTTTCACAAAAACTTTCAAATGTACTAAAAAAAGAATAAAAGGATAAAGTTTTTGCGTTGACGCCGCTAAAGAAAATGAATTAAAAGAAAAATAAACTAGTCAAAACGTAAACAAAAATGGAGAAAAAAAGACTGAAATCGCTAAAAAAATAAAAATTAAACAAAAAGGTTCTTTTTCTTTTTTCTTGTCTAAACTGTTCCGCTTTTTTAAAACTGATAGAAAAATAAACAAAAATAAAAAAGCAGTCGTCGGTAAGACTTTGTCAAACCGGACTAAAAAGGAAAAAAATGAGCCGAAGCCCAAAACAAATTAAAAAAACAAACAAAAGAAATAGAAAAATTAAAAAAAGAATGAAACTAAAACAATAACTTATCAGGCAAACGTCCGGTGTTTCAAAAAAAAGGGTTCTTCCAAGTCGTTAAGTAAATCAAATTTTCGCTGACCAGCAGTACACAAAAAAAAATTCCAAAAGCAAACAAAACAGAAGTCAAAAAAACCAGTCCAACCCTGGTCGTTTCAAAACAACACCCGTCACTCGAAGAACTCGCCGACTTGGAAAAAAGTAGTTGTTTTTTATAGTTGTTCATACCCATAATCCTTGCATCTTCCCTGTGATCCCATAATTCATTGCGTCCATGTCCCATAATGCATTGCGTCCTTATTGGATAAAAATCGATGCCAGTCCCCCCCTCATTCTTTTTATGTTATCTGGCCGGGATGGATTACGCAGAGCGGTAAGTCTTTTTTTTTTCCCTCATTTCAACTGCAGTAGCTTTACATGCTAAGCAAATCTGGGCCCTTTTTTTTGGCGGGACAAGGCAAATCGCGACTAGTTGTGTGCTCGTCCCAGGTTCTGTCTCATGTCCGCCACATATACATTACAAATTAAACAAAATAGAACTATTAAACAATGAAAGTTTTTTGCAGATTTTAATGTCATTGTGGGTTCTGTCTTATTTTATGTCCAAATCCAAGAATTTGTTTTGCCTATGCTAAGTCTTAAGCAAAAAACACTATATATATATATATATATATATATATATATATATAATTCACTATTCTTTTATCCATAATGTTCAAAGTGTTAAAATTCTTCAATTTTTAACAAGAAAAATATCAAGTTGATATCAAAAATTGCCACAAAACATTGTTGATTTATTTAAGATGGAACAATCTATTATGATGTCTCTAATTTATGTTTAGAGACATTGTATTTATTTTCAATTTTGCTAGTTGAATTGTTCACATATATCGCATATGATCCATTATTGTATGTAATTAGGTTACAATAAAATTTGTATTGTATATAAATACTACCTTATGAGAATTGAGATGTGGTAGAGTGGGAGATGTGCATATGACAATAAATTATGTCTGGCAGCAAGACCTCTGGTTGGGAGATTGGAGGGTTAATTGCTGCTGTTCCCAGGTCCACTGTTAGGATCCCAGCTATAGGCAAATTGTGACCCCCAAACAAAAGCAAAACACTATGAATGTATAAAAATACATTTTTATAGTAAAATGACCAACAATACATTTCATCTGTAGTTGGAGGCATGCAATAGCATTTCAAATATTTAGATTTTGGCACTAAATAACCCATAGAGGTGTTGGTATGCTATTCATGCTAATTATCTATATAATATCCTACATTTTCTTAAAGAAATCAAACTGTATTCAAAAATATAACTAGAACATAATGCATACATATCACCACCTCTAGTAATTATGTCCACACACACACAGACATGTATATGCACAAAAGCTGAGTATCATTTACCATGAACTCAATTGTGAAAACAGAATAACATGTATCATATTTTTATTACTTTAAAGCTCCCAAGAAAATTCAAATTTGGTGTTGATATGCCATTACTCTTTTGGATTTACAAAATGATCTGCCTAAGAATATATTCAGATCATTTGTAAACATCTACGCCAATGATAAAACTATGTACAGGTGGACGTCTAAAACTTTTGATGGTCAGAGATTGTTGACTGATCTCTCTTCCAATCTTGCACAATATACACATTGGGGTAAAACTGGCTGGTTACATTCAATGCCTCAAAGACCAAGCTAGTTACATTCTATTGTTGCTGATTGGACCCCAAACTACTACCAATCATGATGAACAAATATCCCCTCAGGGAGGCATCATGCCTTGAAAAGACTATTGGGTCTCAAACTTTTACCTGACCTCAGGTGAAATTTATACATACAATCCATTGCTAAGGATGCAGGTAAAATGTTGGCTCTTTTTACCACTCTAGTAAGTACCTGACTCCTCCTGCTATACTCTACCTTTACAAGAGCCAGATTAGGCCAAAAATGGAATACTGTTGTTATATTTAGCCGAGAGCTACCCAGACATCACTCTGCAGTCCAAAAGCATCTCCAAGTCCTTGTGGGTGACAAATTATTCTCCACCCTCCAACTTCTTTCCCACATGGTGAGATGTAGTAAGCTTCTCACAACTCTATCACTACTTCTACAGAAAGTGTTCAGATGATCTACATTCCCTGGTCCCACCAATTTAAACCATCATGCCATGCCACTTACATAGTAACAAACCAACCACATTCTTTCTGCATTCCATTGGTGAGATATAAGTTGCACTCTAACAGCATCTTCCTGTAACCCATTGCTCTGTGGAACAGACTCCCAAGAGGATGTTTCCCAAGCACTACACTCTTAACCTGTTCATGGCTAGGGTTAACCATTATCTCCCACTGCAATCTTTACAAATTGTCTCCTAATGTAACGCTCTACCTCAAGTGGCCCCTGGGCCTTGTAAAGGGTGAACCTTACTGTAAAAAAGAAAAACAATAAACTGTAAGCAGAATTTGTTGTATTTTATATATAATTTACTTATACCAATATAATTGTTACTTTTCTTCTCAGACAGAGGTTTTCTATTTTGTCATTCACTTACCCAGTACAAGATGTCTATATAAAGAAATGCCAGGAAGTGAATGGGTAATTCTCTTTATCTTTTTTTAATCATTTCATGCAGAGCAAGGTATTAAAAAGCCATTAAGAGTTACTGAGAATGAAAGAAAAAGAGAAGACAATAAAAGAACTGAGATTAAGGTGCACACAAGATGACAATTTTATTAAGGTGCACACAAGATGACAATTTTATTAAGGTGCACACAAGATGACAATTTGATTAAGGTGCACACAAGATAATGATTGACATTGCATTTGAATTTTTAAGATCATGGTTGACTAAAGCAAAAAGCCAGAGGAGATTTCTACAAGCGAGAAGTACAAAAAGAAAAAAAATAGCATAAAGCTTACAGTCACAGGCTTAGGGCCACTTCACATTGAAACGCTAGATCTTGTATGATAACCAAAGTTAAGAAGCATTGAGTCTGGCCAGTACCTAGATGGGTGACTACTTAGGAATACCAGGTGCTGTAAGCTTGTATGTGTGGGTGGTGCAATGGACAATGGCTCAGAATTGTTAATCAGAGAGCTGAGTTCTAATTCCAGTTAGGTTCTTTATATTCACTTATGCTCTTGGGAAAGGTATGAATCCACTGCTTCTACCCACCAGTATGAGTTAATTAGTAAGATATGTATCACTAACTCATCACTATCTCAAAAGAAAAAATTCTTACAATCTAAAAATATTTTCTGGATTTAAATAACCTGCAAAGGGTTGATAAATCATAAAAATAAGTCAATCAATCAATCATACAGTTACAACTAGCAATTTCAACAGTAAAATTATGAGGCCTAGCAGCCAATCTGTGTATAAATTCGGGAATATGGTATCAAAGATGAAAGCTCATTGGATCAGTTACCATAAAAATATTTATATAAAAGGCAAAGGGATGCTACTTTACAGAGATAGGAAAGTGACTGAAGCTGAGATGCCAGGTCAGTACAGATAATAATGCAAATTCTTCATTGGATTTTGTCAAGAAGTGGCAGCAATGTTCAATACATGGATGAATGGTAGGCTCAGAAAGGTGCAAGTTAGATTCTGACAAGATAAATCCCATATATCTGTATATTTTTTGTGCAACACTTTTGTACATCAACAGAAGAGTCCACTGCATAAAATTTTGAGAATTTGAATGTTTACTTACCTACAGCTGGGAATGGAACAAATCTTTGAATGAGCAATTTCGTGGCTGGAGTAAAATGATTTGCTCTTTTTATGAAAATGCTAAGACCAACCTGCAATAAAGTAGGAATTTAGCAGAAACAGAAAGAGGGAGAATTGTGCAAGAGATTTTTAAATATTAAAAATAAAACAATAATATTACTGTAGGAATACAAAAGTTGAAAGTCATGTGTGTCATATGACAGATGCTTAGTGATGTCATGTCATGTCATACAGTAACAAAACTGGTCAATCAGTCAGGTTCCAGGAGTCAAACTTAACAGTTTTTTTTTTTTTAACCATGGGCCAAGAAGCCCAGGTTGAGGTTAAATCTCCTCCCCATCCACATGGTGTGGCTTACAAGTCTATGGTGCCATTTTCCTATGGAAATATATCTTCATCACATATAGAAAATATCTCCAGCTCACAGTCCTCAATTTGAGAAAAGCTGAGGACCTGCTATTTCTCCTTTGTGGAATATATCCTCACAAGTGACATAGCAGATAAATCTAGCTTGCTCAAATCTGGAATCCTAAATATGGCTTCTCTAGAAAAACACAAGAATCACAGGCAGCTCTGGTTCGCATCGAGAATTATTATAAGACTCTTTTCACACCACTTGTTGTTGCATATGTGTTATAATTTCTCTATGTGGGAGAAATATATATATATATATATATATATATATATATATATATATATATATATATGTGTGTGTGTGTGTGGTATTTTGTGTATGACATAGTGGCATGAAACTCTCCCTGAGAACAAAGCATGTTTTGTCATTCCTTTTCTGTTGCTATTCCATCCATGAAATAAGGTGTTATTATATCATGGATATAATAATGCCCATAATGGGAAAATGCTAATAAACCTTTCTTTCATAGTGCACCCATTATCTGGGTCAATTCGATATTATTTACCCCTATTACTGCAAATCTCTGCACATTCAACTTTTCACTTAGTCTATAATGATTTGATTTCAGTACGTTTGTGAGGTTTTTAACAGGAAAACCTGGCACACCATGGAAAAATTACTGTTAGCACAATATCATTAAATATATACCACCAGCATCTGGGGTTGGTATTCTCACCCGAGTAAAAATCAGGATCTCAAATGCTGATTTTCAAAGCAAGCATTCTCTTCCCAGGAAAACTAGCAGCACATAATCTTCCTATCACATTTTCTCCTCATTTGGCCTTGTGTCATGGTAAGTAATATGTATCAAAAGCAGCAATATTGATCGATCTGTTTTTTACATGGTTATTAACTTGGTTGGCAACCAGTCTGGAGAAGGATAACTCTGAATTTTAGGATTTTCATCAAAACTAGTTGAAAGTGGGGCTGGCAACTCAAGCCCATAAAAACCTACTTGCTACAGAAACTATAGCAGCAATTTCTAGCTTTGAGCCTTTTTTCCTTTTTACTAATGTTCACCCGCTACAAGGCCCAAGAGCCACTCAAGGTAGCGGGTTATTGTGTAAAATTATATTAGTATAGAAAAGAACAAACGTTAAGAGTATAGAGCTGAAGCAGACATTAGAAGGAACTGAAACCCAATCCTAAATAGGAAACAAAGGATAAACCTCTACTCCTGTTCAAAAGACAGGGGAAACGTGTGAACCAAATGATAGGCAAACTTATGTACTCCTAAACACCACTTGGAGTGAAAAAGGATTTACCTCTCTCTCTTTCTGTTTCCTCTCTTCAAATTCAGTGTCTATTCATGATACAGAGGATCATGGCTCTCCACAGCTTACTTTTTCTTTAAAATCTGCAAACTGTGCATTGCTATGATTGTTCCTTTCAAAAGAGAGTGGTGTCTTGGTGTCTTCTCTTCTAAGTGTCATGTCCTTTCAGGACCTGAGCAATCATGACTATCCACTACTGTCTGTCTTTTGTTGCTCTAAGCAACTTTTGATTCTTTACCATATTTCTTGGTTCCTGTTCTGCTATCCATTCATTCAAACTTTTAAGTCAGTTATTCACTGTCTTCTCCTTTTTCTCTTGCCTTAAATATGTCCTAAGAGTCTTAAATTCTCTTGGCCTTCTTTTCTCATTATATCCCAGAAATTTCAGATATCTCTAATTATATATCTACATATTTGAATTTGGTTCTACTAAAATTATTGCCAACCAAAACAGGAAAGCCAAGTCTACATTACTATTCAAAAGCACTTACACAGCCATGTGGTTGATAAATTATTCCCCACCCTCATCCCTGGAAACCTTATTGCAGAGATGAAATATCACCAGCCTTTCTTTACTATATCTTTATTACTATTGCAGATGTTTGAACAAGTTACATTCTTTCATACCACCACCTCAGACCTTCAAAGATCAGACGTCCACAGTTAGAACCCAACATGTCATGTTCAAACCATCCCCATCCATTTTGTGTTCTTTTGATAAAAAGCAAGTTCCACTCTGACGACTTCTTCCCCAGAACTGTTATTTTGTGGAACAGACTCCCAAGGGAATGTTTCCCTGACAGTTACAGTCTTGGTCTATTTCAACCAATATCTATCCTATTTGTCCTTATAATACTCTCTTACTTCCACCTTCCTTAGAATTTCACTCAGTAACTCTCTACCTTGGATGGCTCTTGGACATTGTATTATGCGAACCATCAGTAAAAAAAAATATAAAAACAACACATCAAGTACCGTAAAAGGTACATTTTAATCAGAAGGTTTTTGAAAATTAAAAAACTTACAGCAATAGAAACAGCACTGGAAACGTTTAAAATATCCAATCAAAAAACGATGAATAGGTGTTGGCTGTAAAATAAATAAATATATATATATATATATATATATATATATATATATATTGATTCATATGAGTAATATTAAATTTAAATTAAATATCAAAAAATTAATTTTATCAAATTTCATTATTTTTAAAATTAAAGTTAAAACATAAAAATGGAAATAAAATATTTAAATAATATACTGAATAAACTAAATTAATAGCAAATTAAAGAATTAAGAAATATATAATTAAAGCTTAAATAAAATTTCTAGTATTGAAATTATTATAAACATAATAGTATTAAATTTTCTATTAAAAACATTATCAAATTCCCTATTAAAAACAACAGTATTAAATCTCTCAATAAAAACATCATTAAATGTCCCATTAAAAACAACAGCATTAAATTTACCTTTAAAAACAACAGTATTGAATTTTCCATTAAAAACAATTTCATATTAAAATATATTTTTTACCAATGTAATAGCATTAAATTCTGTGTTAAAATAACAGCATTAAAGTTCATATTAAAATAATCCTAATCATATTAAAATTAAAATATTAGTACAGGTTGAGTATCCTTTATCCAAAAACATCCATAATCTGAAAGTTTTTCACGTGCAGACATGACTTGCCACAAATGAAAAATTTCAGAAAGCCCAGCTACATAGCCTACGTTGACAACAGTTTTTGGTTAGTGATTGACACAGCAACATCTTCATTTGTGGATTACTTACCAAGTATTTCGTGCTCAGTAAAGATATTATTCAAAATGTCAAAAAGTCCTGCATTTATATATTTTTGTAAGTACAAAACATTATTTTTGCATGAAATTTTAATTTCACCATTTAAAAATCCATCTGGGTATTACACAAATAGCATCATTACCTGTATTTGTATGCACACAAAATTTATTAAATCTCATGTAAAACTTTCAGAGTATATGTTATTTATATAAAACAACCTTCAGGATATATGTATAAGCTGTGTTATGAAATATAAAAGGATATCATATTTATGCTTCAGTTCCATTCTCAAGCTGCCCTTATTTTATAGATACTCTATACAAATTAAATTTGCCTGTATTCCAAAATCAAAAACAAAATCTCAAATCTGAATCACTCCTTTCACAAGAATTTTGGATAAAGGATTCTGAACCTGTATTAATATTGTGACACTATAAAGGGTCACTGATAATAGTTGAAAGGAATGCGACATTATTGTGCCATTGATATGATGGAAATAGGATTAAAAGGGTTCATGTGAAAACCTCATGTAGAATTGGAGCATTGGAAGGGTTGAAAATGTTAAGATGAAAAACAGGAATTGAAATATGAAGTGAAGGAAAAGATGTTTTTATTTTTTTCCTTTCTAATAAACAGAAACTCAAATAAGAATTGTTATGAATCCCTGAAAAGACTGAAATGTAAAACAGTAGAAAAATTCTTTGCCTATTTAAAATAAATAATTTTGTTTTGAAAAGTTGATTGTTTGGCATTTGAAGGTCATTGTCAGCTGGGGAGCAAATTTAAGGAAGCCAAGAATGTAATTGTAAACAATGGGATTTGATATTGTGTCATATTTGGAAATCAACAAATAAATAAACAGCATTTGAAATAAATTTTTAAGCGCAAAAATTTTTTGAGTAAAAATTATCGTTGGGAAGAAGGAATTTTACAACAATGTTTATTGTTTGAAATACCAGACCGCTTTGTTTAAGGTTGGTGTCATTTCTCCAGGGTTCAAAATGATTAATTGATGAATATGTGTTTGAGGGGCAATGAATGTTGGGTGAGACGCATATAAACTAAATGTTTGATTGTAGGAGTAGCAGTTGCAGTTTGAGCAAATATTGACCCGAGGCCATGAGAAGCCAGCAGAGGGTGCCAGAGCCCAGCAGTAACCGGGAGAGACCAGAAGAAGCCACATGGCTTACTGCCAAGAGAATTGCTGCCATTGAGCCTTGATGACAGGTATTTGAAATAATCTAATATTACATGTGAATGTTTAATCCCTGCCAAGTTTTAGAAGCAACGGATACAATGTCATTATAAAGAATTGAACAAGAAGGGGCGTTTTGCTGCATCAATGATTATATAAACCACCGAAAAATTAACCTATAGCTTTCTTTTTATTTGTTATGATATTTGTCTTTTTTTCACAACACAGTTCCACCATCTTGATTCAATGTTTAAGTACAAACAAAAATCTGATCTTCACTACACTGAGATCAAAAAAACGTGGGTAGATAAATGAAGGAACAAAGCAGTCAACAGACAACCATCAATTGACCAGTGCCAGTGGACCAACGTAGAAACAATCCAGGATTGAGTCAATTCGGCCCGTATTATAATATTAATATGAGAAAAGTTCTCTCGGCCCAATCCATTTCTCAAAATCTGATCAAATGACCAAACATCAAGTTTTTATCTTGGTTGAGCTGAGAACCTTTCAGAAACCTTTTCATATTACCATCAGCTGCAAACAATAATAATAATTCAGTAAATAAAAAAAAAACATTAAATTGTCAAAAAATATAAAGAACACAGCTTTTGGATCTACTTTTCCTCAATAATTTTCATCAATGACCTTTCCATTTTACTCCTGGTATATCACGCTCTCTATTACTTCCCACACCAATAAGGTATCTTGGCTGATGACACAACCATTTTACTCCTGTGGCGTCATAGTCTGATCAGTCAAACCCGGCAGACTTGATGTAAAAAAACTGACAACACGATAGTAGTCTGTTAATTCAAACCAGCAGCTGGTAGTCTGGGAAATGGTATGTTAATTTTAACACTTCCAAAAAAAACTTCTCAATTTATCATCAGAGAGACCACTTTCTGCCTCACACCAGCACATCAAGGTGCTACCCTCCAGAAAAGATTGAATCATTGTGCCTTCCAGGGGTAACATTCTCAGCTGACATGAAATGGTAAGATTATATTGAATCCTTTGTTGGGTCAACTTCTAAGAAAGTTGGTTTACTGTATCATGTGATTAATTTTTCTCTCCTGAATCTATCTTGCATATTTATAAGTCTACCAATCGTTTAATGCTTTGAATATTGCTGCCATATGGTCAGTGCTAGTGACCTGCATACAACTCCACATATTTTTGCAACATAGCAGCAAGACATTCACTAATGTTTTTTGCTGTTGTCTTTCATCTCTTAATGTCCAATATGACTGATTTCAACATTTCTTATACTACACTGGAACAAATATATACCAGTATTCCCAAATTTATGGTGTTTCCAGACAAATTTTTCATCTAATTCAGTTTTTCTTATCAAAGTTTTTCTCAGCGTCCAAACTTCTAGATCTTTTTTGTACTAATGCAGGTGCCACCAAAGGGATCTACCTTTGGACCTACTTTTTCTTAATTTTCATCAATGACCTTCCCGATGACATCAGCTCTCAATTTGATACCTCTGCCGATGACACAACCATTTACTCCTGCGGCGATAGTCTGATCAGTTTGATCAGTTCAAATTTAACGGCTGATCTAAAAATAATCCTACAGTGTTTGTAAATGGGACAAAATTGACTGTTTTTTCGCCACAGAGATGAAACTTCTCCATTAATCACCTGAAAGACACCTTCCTGCCTTCCATTAAACAAGATGATCTCCAATTAATCACAACCTAATAGTCAATGACATGGATTAAATGGTTATATCATTATATTTATACATGAGATTTGATCAAAAAGTATTATTGTTATGGTAATGGAGATAAAGCATGCAAAGTGAAGTCGCTTGGCACAGATTGATCTTGAACTCTGTTATGCATACACACACTTCTTGATGTTATTGTTCATCTTCATTGTTTATAGCAGTACATGGAAGGAAAGTGTGTCTAATGTTGCATCTCACAAGACCACAGAAAACTTTTTGAAAACAGTCGTAACAAGAGATGAACCGTGAGCCTGTGGCTATGACCCCAGATCCAAGGCTCAGGCTTTGCAGTGGAAAAACCCAATCTCTCTGAGACTGAAAAAAAGCACAAATGAATCAAAGCAATGTGAAGATACTGTTGATCGTTTTCTTCAACTATGCAGGTGTTGTTCATCATTAATAAGCTCCAGTAAACAAGGTGTACTACAGTAACGTGTTGCTGACTTTGTGGGATGCTGGTTGTTAGAAACTCCATCATGACATTGCTCCTGCCCATTCAGCACAGCAGCCTTTGGTCAACAACAACATTACCCAGTTCTGACAACCACCATATTCCCCAGATCTTGCCCCTACTTAAACCCAACTTGCACCACCATATCTTACGAAAATACATGCAACAATTTAATAACTCACTTTAGAGGCATTTCTATTTGCATAATTGACGCAGGCATTGTGACTTTGGTTCAACCATTGCCAAATGATTGTCTTTGGAATTGTAGGATTTGGAAGCAACATTCCTACAACCTGAAAAAAGAAAAAAAAAAAAAGAAAAAAATCCAGACATTAACAGATTTGTTCATTATTATATCTACATTGTATATGACACTTGGAATATTACCTCTCTATGTTACCAACCACATTACACTCAAGATTCATTACACTAAACTCCATTTGTAATTAAATATTTGTTAAATACCTGTCCTACAGACAGAGCAATGTAAGTTGTAACAGAAGTTCTCTTAATAATCTTTTATTAATACCATAATTATCTTAATAATTAACCCATAGCTAGGGGAGAAGAGGCGGATTCATACCTAGTCAGAATTTGATAAACAAACAAGAAATTATAATATTGATA